>JAXCGZ010023297.1:30000-37500 GCA_037179515.1 Halocaridina rubra
GGCAGAAGGTGCCCTTATACATATGTCGTCTGCATAACATATGATGGTGCATTCATCATTTGGTAGTCTGAGAGACTTGAGAAGCTTATCCATTAAGATGTTAAAGAGAAGGGGAGACAGAACTCCTCCCTGAGGAGTTCCCAGTGTAAATTCTTTTTCACTGGAAGTAAGATATCCTTTATAGTACACTTTAGAGGTTCGACTACTTAAGTAGCATCTAATTAGTTGCAGTAGTTTACCTTTGACCCCTAAAGTTGCTAAATGATCCAAAATAACGGTTCTGTTTGCAATATCAAAGGCATTTTGCAAATCTAGAAAAACAGTGACTTCAGAGCAGTGCTCAACATTCATAAATTCTACAAAACAGTCTTTGGTACTTTTTCCTTTCATAAATCCATACAAATTATTTGATAATTTTCCCTCGAGTGTGAAATCAAGTCTGTTAAGAATGACTCTCTCAAAGGCTTTGCAGAAGCAGGATGTCAGAGAGATAGGTCTTAATTTTGTACTTTCTTTTTTTGGAATTGGAATAATAATGCTTTTTTTCCATTGTTCTGGAAGTGTGCCCTCATTATAAATAGTGCTGAATAAAAACTGAATTGGATTAATACCATTACAAATATCATCATTAAGATCTCGGATTACTTGGTACGTAATGCCATCCTCACCCGGAGAGGTGCTCTTCCCATGGGAGAGAGCAAAGTCCAACTCATTTTTGGTTATGTAGTCAATGAATCTGTCCTCTTCCATTGTTCTTGCACAAGATAATTCTATGTTCATCATTCTTTCAAAGTCAAGATTTCTTAATCGTTGTTGAATATCGCAGGGAAGGTTTTCAAAGGAAGATGTCTTAGAGTATTGTAAGAGAAGTTCTTCAGCAAGAGTTTGGGAATCATTTGTTTGTGACACACTGATGTTTTTGCCTACCAGAGCGTTAATAGACTGCCAGATTTTAGAACTACTAGTATGAGCATTGATAGACTGTAGGAAGTTTTGAAAGTGCTTAATTCGGACATCACTTTTAAGCTCATGGTACTCTCGTAGCGTAAGTAGCAGATTTTCAAGAGTGGTTGCATTGTTGTCCCTTTTATACATATCAACTGCACTGTCTACCTGTTTTTTAAATGTGTTTAGCTTGTTATCTTCTGTCCAATTGTTTTTCTTCTTGATTGCCTTGTGTTTAGGCTTGTGTATGTAAGTTCTATGCAATAAATATATCCGTTCTATTAAGAGATCATAGATTTCTTGGCCTGTAATGGTCTGAATATCTATATTTTCAAATGTAGAAGCCATAAAAGAGCGAAAAGGGGCAACGAATTCGATAGGAATATTTATCTGCTTTCGTTTATGTGCTTGACAAATGCCGGAATCGAGTAGGAATGTGCTCTCAAGTGCAAAATGGTCAGACAATAGATCGTCTATTCTTCTGCAAGTAAAGTCTTTCCCATATTCTAAACCATAATAAAATATGTAGTCTAGTCTACCACCTCTAAGGTGGGTACGCAAACGTGGTCCTAGTAAGGTAAAATTGTTATCACTAATAAACTCATAGAGCCGTCTGCCATTGTAATTACAGATGTTATCAGATGTTTCTGCAAATTCTTTGTGCCTTGCATTAAAATCTCCAGCGAATATAATGTTCTCATACATAAGGGGATGTGGTAATTTTGCTTCATTGAAGGCATCAGTTCCAATATATGTATTACAAACATAAAAAGGATTGGTTTTGACATTTATTTTGAAAAGCATGTATGTGACATGCTTGTTATCCTCACCATCATTACTTGGATTAGTGCTGGTTTCGATTAACTGATGGGGAATGCAGTTACTAATATAAGTGGTGAGGCCTTGCTTACTATCAAGCGAATATTTGGAATAGCCGCTTATGTTGCACAACTGATGAGAGTGTAAACTTTCTTGCAGACATACAAATGTTGGTTTCTCTTTTTTAACATAGTGCAAAATATCCACAAATCTTTTCTTCAAAGAATGAATATTGAAAGTTAAGATTTTGTAATGCATGAAAAGATCAGAACGCATAATTAGGGCCTTGATAACAAGAATTACAGTAATAATCACAAAAGTAATGAGTACAGTAACAATCCCCAGTATCACAACAACAGTTATGGTAACTGTTATGAGAATGATGATTCACACATACAAGCATACACATATATATGTGCACATACCTGCATACATATATGCAGACACATGCATACACCAGACAAATGCTGGAAAAGGTATAGGAGGAAAAAAAAACATAAATGCCTGGCAAACCTACAAAAGAGCAAGAAATGACTACCTAAGTAAAAGGAGAGAGGCAGAGAGAGACTATGAGAGGGACATCACCAGGAAGGCTAAAGAAAATCCCAAGCTTTTCCACAGCTTTATCAGAGGAAAACTGAAGGTAAAAGAACAGGTTTTAAGGCTAAAGAGAGCGGATGGAAGCATCACTGAGACGGATGAAGAGATATGCAAAGAATTGAACAAGGAGTTTCAGTCAGTATTTACAGTAGAAAATACCCCACCCCCTCAGATTGCAGTGATAGAAGCTCAAGGGCCGGTATTAGAGAACATCAACCTTGCAGCCACAGAGGTATGCAAAGTGCTGATGGATTTAGATGTTCATAAAGCTACAGGTCCTGATGACATATCCCCTCATGTGCTTAAAAAATGAGCAAACACAATATCAGTGGCACTAAGTATCATATTTAAGGAGTCACTGGAGTCGGGAGAGATTCCAAGATGCTGGAAACAAGCAAATGTGATACCTATCTTCAAAAAGGGAAGGAGGGATACGGCTCTGAACTATAGACCAGTTTCCTTGACCAGCATAGTTTGCAAAGTTATGGAGAAACTACTAAGGAAACATATCTCTTTTCACTTGGAATCCTTCAACTTTTTGTCAGTGAGGCAACATGGCTTCAGAGAAGGTAGATCAACAGTAACAAACTTATTAGAATTTTATGATGAGGTAAGCCAAATCTTACAGGAAAGAGAGGGCTGGGCAGATTGCATATGCCTAGACTTCCAGAAAGCGTTTGACACTGTTCCACATGGGAGACTTATTAGGAAGCTGCAATCAATGGCTAGAATAGGTGGAAATGTTTTGGAATGGATAAAATCTTACTTAGAAGGAAGGGAACAGAGGGTTAGAGTAAGACACTCAGTGTCTGAATGGAGAAGAGTTAGTAGTGGAGTTCCACAGGGTTCAGTTTTAGGGCCACTTTTGTTCCTTGTATATGTAAATGACCTACCAGAGTCTATAAATTCATTCATGAATATGTTTGCAGATGATGCAAAGATTGTGAAGAAAGTAAAAAACCAGAACAATGGTAGAGAACTTCAGGAGGATATTAATTATCTGCATGAGTGGTCAGAAAAGTGGCTAATGAAATTCAATACTTCAAAATGTAAGGTAATGAGAATGGGTACAAGTGCAAGAAGGCCCAAGCTTGACTACTCGGTGGCTGGAGTACAACTTCAAGAGACAGAAAATGAGAGAGATCTAGGAGTAAACATACTGGCAGATTTGTCTCCAGAAATACATATAAATGGCATAGTAAGGGCAGCATATGCATTCTTATCAAATGTAAGGGTAGCCTTCAGGCACATGGACAAGGAAATGTTCAGAAATATTTATGTAACCTATGTGAGGCTAAAACTCGAATATGCAGCCCCCTTTTGGAATCCGCACTTGAAAAAGCACATATTATGTTAATATTTATGATAACAATTATAATAATAGTAATGATAGCAATAATGATAATACTTCTTCTTATAATAATAATAATAATAATAATAATAATTGTAGTAGTAGTAGTAGTAGTAGTAGTAATAGGAGTAGCTTCTGCTGTCGCTGGTGCTGCTGCCGCCGCCGCCGCCGCCGCCGGCGTCGTCGTCGTCGTTGTTGTTGTTGCTGTTGTTATTATATTCCCTTTTGTCTTAATTATCACATCTGTCTTCATCACCAAATCATTATAATTTTATCTGATTCTTTACCATCACATGCGAATAAAATATAAAAATAGGAAAGCGAAATTAGAAAAGCTAAATTAGAAGAAGAAGAAGAAGAAGAAGAAGAAGAAGAAGAAGAAGAAGAGCATATTTACGCATAAAGATAATTTTCGATAAAAAGAGAAATTATGAAGAACGAACTGCAAAAAAACAAACGACAAAAATTAATTTTTTCTTCCTTTGAAACAAAGAATAATTTTTGAGAAATGTTTCCCTGGGATTCTTCTTTTTAATTAAAAGGAAAATGTGTCGACGGAACCGGTTGTATGTATTTTCCGGGGAGAGCGCGCATTTATCAGACATGAAAGAAGCCTTTACATAATAATAATAATAATAATAATAATAATAATAATAATAATAATAATAATAATATAATAATTATCATTATCATCATCATCATCATCATCATGATTATTATTATTATTATTATTATTATTATTATTATTATTATTATTATTATTATTATTATTGTTGTTATTATTATTATTGTAACTAAAATTATTTGATTATATATGCACAAACATGCACACACAAATATATATATATATATATATATATATATATATATATATATATATATATATATATATATATATATATATATATATATATATATATATATATATATATATATATGTTGAACAAGGAAATGTCTTAACGTATTAATGCGAGTGGTAGAACAACAGTTGAGGGGTTCTCAAGCTACTCAAACCTGCTCTATTATAGCGACCTCATTTCATAATAAGATGAAAGTCCCCCTTAGGTATAAAGAAGACTCGCAGAGGTAGAATATATCATCAGAGAAACATCTTGAATACACCAATCTTTTTTTTTATGTATATAATAGTTTTCTCATTTATTTTCTGCCTATAGACAATTCAAAAGCTTGAAATTAGGATAAGTATCCAATTTTTAAATATATTGCCAATATTAGAGCACCGTACAATTGTAGAGCATCATCTAAGCAATTGTAGAGCATCATTAGATGTGCTTATTCAATGGTAAAACAGTATCTTTGCGAGATCAGTCTCTAATAAGGCCAATTATGACCATTCTATGACCCTCACACTAAAAGAAAATGTATAAAATAAAATAAAAAATAAGATTTTGGTATGGCCCAAAATAATAATTTAGACTTCAAATTTATTTTTCCTCTTTTACATGATGCTCTTAAAAAGTCAGGGAGATGAGTGATGCTGCATCTTTGCACATTATTTATGATGTCGTCCTTTTTAGTTGGTGGACAAGGAGGGGGGCGGGGAGTCAGAACAAATTTAATATACCAAGGGTTTGATGAAGGTGTGTGTGTGTGAGAGAGAGAGGAGAGAGAGAGAGAGAGAGAGAGAGAGAGAGAGAGAGAGAGAGAGTCAAATATTTTTGAAGACATTTTGGTGTGTGTGTGTGTTTGTGTGTGTTGATAAGAACATAAAATATAATAGGTTAAAAATGTTGGAGAGGTAATGTTTCTCTGATCTATCTATCTATCTGTCTATCTATCTATCTATCTATCTATCTATCTATATCTATCCATCTATTTGTCTGTCTGTCTGTCATTTTTCTATCTATCAATTTATATACATACCTGCCTGCCTGCCCGACTACCTGCCTACCTACCTACCTATCTATCTACCTACCTACCTACCTACCTACCTACCTACCTACCTACCTACCTACCTACCTACCTACCTACCTACCTACCTACCTACCTATCTACCACCCTGGAAGTGAGACGAATATCGGACAAGAACTTTACCGATAATAAGGTATAAGAGAGAGAGAGAGAGAGAGAGAGAGAGAGAGAGAGAGAGAGAGAGAGAGAGAGAGAGAGAGAGAGAGAGAGATTATTTTTTTTTATTTTATTAATTTATTGCGCCAAGGCGTCAGACATTACATGAGTTCATACAAATAATGCTTCAAATGGATACAAAACCAAGAATTGAACATAGTTTACAGGGAGGTGTACACATTGATAAAACATTGCTGCATACTAACACACAACTCACAGTATGGCAGCACAGAGTACATTATATGCAAAAGTAAAGCTCAGAGAAACACAGAATGCACAAACAGAATTATACAGCAACATACAAAAAATATATGTATAATTCAATATAATTAATGGGCACCAAAGTGAGGATAACGAGCAAGAATAACATCAAGGTTGTCATCATTAAGTAAAAATGAGCAGATCTGTATTAAGTTCTGACCTCATGGTAAAACATCTCTCACTGTGGGGCACTGAAGACAATAGTGGTCAAGAGTGTTAGCATTAGGACGGTCGCATAATTTACAGGAGGTGTACCGTGGCATATCTAGAGTCTGGGAGACCTGCCATAAAGGCCGATACCCCATTCTGAGCCGAGCACTAACTACATTGTTTTTCCGCACCATTAACCCGCGTCTGCGATACTTGTAGCGACTGTGAAGAAAGTGATCATGGTGCTGTATGGACACACTGTTGGCCCTCTCCGTGTCCCTGCGCTGGACCGTCATGGCAAACCCAGCTGAGTAGATGATGTTACGTAGGCATCGGAGGGAGGGCTCAGCGTCCACAGCATGCCCATCCAGCATACAGGCCGCCTTGGCAAGACGATCCACTGTGTCGTTGCCAGTCAGCCCAATGTGGGATGGAGTCCATACAAACGACACAACAAGAGAAGCATCCCGAGTGGCCGCGAGGCGACATAGTATATCTCCAACAGCACGGCCACAGATAGGTCTTGGCGAGGATAGGGCTTGTAGGGCCGATTGGGAGTCACAAATTATTACCCCATTCTCTCGTCGTCGAACAAGGAGAGCCACGGCATCCAAGATGGCATTCAGTTCACAGTAGGTGGAGCTCGATGAGGTGGGTAGTCTACGGCCAATCCATGAATCAGCCGGCACAGGCGGCTCCATGGTGGGGGAAAACACAGCACATGCTGCCCTCCCATCTGCTTGCACAGAACCATCAACATAGACGTGGTGAGAGAGAGCAAACAAACAAACAAACAAACATTTATTTCCATTTTGTACAATGGTTATTCAATATTAATAGTAACTTATAAGTAGACATGTAATTAAATTAATAAATAAGAGGGTTAGACATATAGTTAAATTAAATGTAGCTTTCATAGAAAATAATAATGCTGTAATAAAAATGTTAACAATAATGTTAATAATAAAGTAGTAAGTATGCCACTAGATACAGGATCGTTATTATCGGCATCATTTCCATATTTGTTTCCTTACAATGAGAATAATTAGTTCTTAATGAGCAGCAACTATTTGTCCAAAAGAAAACTATATAGTTTGCCTTTGAAAGCTGTGAAGGTGGATGCATTTTTAAGATGCTCTGGAATATTATTCCAGAGTGTTGGCCCTTTGATAGTGATCATCTTTGAACCTGCTTCTGTGTTTGTTCTGTGAATAAAGAGCTCACTGCTCTGTCTTGTGTTGGTTCCCCTTATATCCCTGACTGTTTTTAAATCAAATAGCCAGCTA
>JAXCGZ010023297.1:42500-49398 GCA_037179515.1 Halocaridina rubra
TACATACATACATACATACAATTGCCGCCTTTCCTCTTCTAAGGAGAGTTACCGAGTCAAACCACACACATTCACAAGAAGCCAACTCACCCCTCACACTCCCCTTAGTTCCTTTGGGGATAAAGGGCTTCCTCAGTTTCCCTCACCAAATTGCTCTGGTTATCCACAGGGTAAGTGGGCAAGGATCTTCTCCCCTAAGACCCGATGCAGTCTGAGGAAGGAAGGAATCCCCCGTAAAGAGATTATTTTTGACAAAAATAAAAGGGATTTATTATATTAATATGATTTCGGAATGGGAATATGATGAAAGTGGGGGAGTGTAATCCGGAGATGAAAGTGAATCAAATTGGAATCTTAATTACCACTAATGAAATAGGAACTGCCAATCTCTCTCTCTCTCTCTCTCTCTCTCTCTCTCTCTCTCTCTCTCTCTCTCTCTCTCTCTCTCTCTCTCTCTCTCTCTCTCTCTCTCTCTCAGTATGTATACATGTGTCTCTTGTATATCACTTGTGTATTTACCCAGTTGTGCTGTCGGGAAAGAGCCCTATGCTCGTATCTCCAAGTCTTCTGGTCTCCTGGTGAGTTTGTGTGTGTGTATCTACCTGATTGTATTTACCTAATTGAGCTTACGGGAAAGAGCTCTGTGCTTGTAATCCCCCGTCTCCTGATCAGTTTCATGTTTTTATCGCTGACACATCATATAAGTCCTTATACTACGAATGTATTTTGCATTTACCGTTTCCTCGCTTTACGAATTCCAGGTATCAACTATTCATACACTAAAAAAACTACTTCCTTACGTCATGTACAGAGCTTTTCTTGAGAAGCTATAGACTATGACCTCTAGTTTTAGAGCTACCTATATCATAATATCGTTCCCTGTCTGCTCTGTCAGAACTACCAAAGAATTTGAAAACCTTTAGCATATCCCCCTTCCTCATTTTAGCTTCAAGTGATGGTAAGTCTAATTTACTTAGCCTTTTCTCAAAATTAAGAATGCGTATCTCTCTTATTAGCTTCGTAGCATATCTATGGACTATCTATAATTTATTACTATGTGTTTTTCTCTTTTAAAGTGCGAGCGGATTCCAATAGGGGAATGCAGATTCAAGCTTTGGCCCTTCATAAGTCGGGTTAATATTTCTGAACATTTCCTTGTCCATGTGTCTGAAGGCAACCCGGGTATTTTTTTATTAATTTATTTATTTTACCTTCGTCCTCCTTTTTTTACAGAAATGTTGTCACGAGTCTCGGATTCCCAATTAACAAGATTCCATGTTGACAGTTTTCTTTTTTTTATTAGTGTTTTTTTTTTATATTTGTATTTTTCGTTTTTAGTTTTCTTTTTGTACGTGTGTGTGTTTTATTATTTTATTTCTCCTTTTATATATATATATATATATATATATATATATATATATATATATATATATATATATATATATATATATATATATATATATATATATATATATATATATATATATATATATATATATATATATGTGTGTATATATATATATTTCATTTATTTATTTATTTATTCATTTATTTATTTGTGTGTGTGTGTGTTTATTCTTTCGTATTTGTTGCTATTTCTCTGTAAATATGCTTCGTTTTTGTTTTGTTTTGTTGCTTTCTTAGCCTTGTGTTTTTTCCAGTATTTTTTTTTTAAGGTTATTGTTTGTTTTTTCTTTTACTTTATTTTTTTTGTTACTTTATTTGTTCTGTATCTAATTAAATGATTCATTTTTTTTCATTATGTTTTTGACATTTTTTTTTGTACTGTATATTTGTTTTGTGTTTTTCTTTCATGGCTATACTTGTGTATTATTTTGGGTACTTCTTATTGTCTCTTTATTTCTCCCGTTTTATTGGTTCATTTTTGTCTATTTTGGCCTCTTTTTTTTTCTTTATATGTATTTCATTTATCGTTCATTATTAATTTTTGTTTCTTTATTTGTGCGTATTTTGTTTTTGTTTTTATGTCTTTATTGCTCTTTATTTTTATGATATGACGTGGCTTTTTATCTGTTTTTTTTTATTTTCATTTTCATTATTCTCTTTTGGTATTATTACTTATGTGTTTTATTTTTTATATTTTTTGATGTTTGTACTTGCTTTATTTATTTATTTTCATTGTTGCTTTATTATTATTCTTATTTTCTTTATATATATATATATATATATATATACATATATATATATATATATATATATATATATATATATATATATATATATATATATATATATATATATATATATCAATGATATTTCTATCTTTATTTATGTGTTCTTGTTTATGTTATTTGCTTATATTTCTATTCTTCGGATTCTCTATTATTTTCTATTTGCTATATTCCATTTTTCTATTATTTTCTACTTTCCCATGTTTTATTTTTTTTATTTTCTATATTTCCGTTTTCCAATTCTTGAATGTTCTATGTTTTGTTATGTTAGTTTTTTTATTTTCTTGTTTTTTTATTTTCCTGGCTTTTCTATTTTCAGTGTGCTTTTTCATGTTTTTTTTTCTCCAAAGAAAAAGAATGTTTTTTGACATTTTGTGCTTCAGTAAAAAAAAAAAAAAAAACAATATTAAAAAAGAGAAATGAGGGAGAAGAAGAAGAAGAAAAAACAAGAAAAATATTCATTTGTACCTGTATTTGTACCTGAGTGAGCGTTTGAGTGTTTATATGCGTGTATATGTGCGTGTTTGTGTGTGTATGTGTGTGTGTGTGTGTATGTGCGTGTATGTGTGTGTTTTCGCCAGAGAGACAGAAGATTTCGGCTGCCATTAGCCCCTTAAATGTTGTTGTTACCGGTTTTACGTTACAGACTACCTTTTCTACCAAGGGCTACGACGGTTGCCTTCTTGCGAAGGACTTGTTTTGGCAGATGTAATCGTTACCCTGAGTACATGCCCTTGCTAACATCAGACCGTGGCGGGGCGCGAACCTTCGAGTTGTGGACGCTACCGCTTTGCCACAGTGACTACGCCATTACTTCCTCATGTGTCAAAATGAATATCAATAAGAATCCTCATTTAGGGGGGTTTGGGGGGTGGAAAATGCGAGGGGTGAGAATTCTCTGTTTCCTACTCCGCCCTACTTAGTCGACTTTCACAACATTCAAGGGTAAATATAGACAGTATTTTGTTCCTCACTCCATGAGCAAGAAGGAAGAGAAATAGAGAATGAACTATGGGAGACAGAGGACGATCAAATCCTCACACAAATAGAGAAAATAAAGAAAGACAAAATTTAGTAACAAAGAATATGCAAAATAAGAGAGAAAATGAATATGAAGAAATAAAAGTGGGAAACTGAAGAAAAATGAAGGATTTAGATCTTATATATATATATATATATATATATATATATATATATATATATAATATATATATATATATATATATATATATATATATATATATATATATATAATTCAAACCTTAGTTGTGGTAGGTGACAGCTCCGATTAGGTTGCGTTAGGTTAGGATTATTGGGTTAAAGTTTTTCTTAGTGAGCAGCACTGGCAATTTCATCCTTATCGAAACCTTATCATGTTATAATGTGAACTCATTAAGTCAGATGAGTTCATAGCGGTTATCAACCAAAGGAGGGACATCATTACCCTCGCGTCCATATCCTAAATATGTATGGGGACTTAAACTCGGGACTTCCTGGATGGGAGCAAGGCACAGTACCCACTGAGTGACGAAGTAAAAAAACACCTATATATAAACGATATATTAGTCTGTTCTAAAAGGAGCTCAGTATGTTAAGCTTGTTTACTCTCTCTCTCTCTCTCTCTCTCTCTCTCTCTCTCTCTCTCTCTCTCTCTCTCTCTCTCTCTCTCTCTCTCTCTCTCTCTCTCTCTCTCTCTCTCTCTCCAAATCTAATACATATCTCACATAATACAAATAACAATTTTACTACCTTTTAACCCTCCAATTCGCTAGTTGAACTCATACCCTCTCGCTCGTTCATAGTCAGCCAACATGGAGGCCTAACCACCCTCTTAAGTCATATTACAAACATGCTAACCAGAGGCACCGCGAGATACTTCACGTTTATATAGCCTTAATCCACACTCAACAATGCAATATGTCAGTATGCCTCGCTGGTGTAAGTATATTTATCCCAGTTACTCACGCAATGTAAGTGAATAATAATCTCGGTATTGTGAGTGCTGGATAACGTTAGTCCATTGGTGTCTCAACCTTTTCACTCCCAGGGGCCCCTTTTATATAAAGAAAAATCCTCATGTTCCCCGAAAGGATTGTAGTTAATAGAATTTCAAATGGGTGGCAGGTTCTTCAAAAGTTAATGTTCAGCTGCTATATTTCTTGGTCTTCGTTTACTTCGACTATTCTTTCATCAGTTCAGTTCTTTTTATTTATCATTCTCTTATTTCTGCCTTGTCCTTAAGCTTCTACTTTTTTCATCTAATTTTTTTCTTGATGCCTGGGCCCGATGAGGGCAAGTTTCTTGCCTGTCCCGGTGTCACACTCATAAAAATGGCAATATAAATAAAATATTTATTTGAGTATAATTATATATACGAGCCAAATACTAGATTATTAACAAGTTCCATTTCACAATTTCATCTCTCAGTTAAGTAAACATGCAGTTAATTGAACAGCAGTACTTATAAAAGTAAAAAATGGTATACCTAGGCTGCTTTCACACCAAAGTGGCACGTCGCATATGGCATGCCACGTAGCACGCCATTTGATAACGAACATCAGGAAATATATGAAATCTTTCACACAGAGATGGCATGACACATTCCATGTGCCACGTGCGACTGGAACATGGGACTTGTCACGCCACTTCTATGTGAAAGGTTTCATATATTGCCGAATGTTCGTTTTCAGCTGGTGTGCCACGTGGCATACCACGTGCGACGTGCCACTTTGGTGTGAAAGCGGCTTCAGATTTAATTCCATAACTATAGGAAATTTTAATGTTTGTAGTCGCCGCGGCTCAGTCGGTAGCGTCTCCGACTCTGAGGCGTCAGGTCAAGGGTTCGCGCCCCGTCACGGCCTGAGGTTAGCAAAGGCATGCACTCAGCGTAAGGATTACATCTGCCAAAACAAGTCCTTCGCAAGAAGGCAACCATCCTAGCCCTTGGTTGATAAGGGAGTCCGTGACGTAAAACCGGAACCAGAAAATTTTAATGTTTCTTTACATTTAAAAATGGCGTTAAAATCTTGAAAGTTTATCTCTGATCAACCTTGAGTAATTATGCATTTTACTCATCAATCCCTTGATATTTTGAACTTTTACTAGCTTCATGGACCTCCAGTGAAAACCTAGGAGCCAGTGGACCAAAGGTTGAGAACCATTGTCTTAGCCTATGACGAAGGAGATAGGCACTAAACCTAATGAACCTGGTTAGGATGATAGTTGCAGGGTTTATGTAGGACATTGGATCTCATGCAGATTTCTAGAGGAGGAGGAGGAGGAGGAGACACTTTATGCAGATTCCGTGAGGAGGAGAAAGATGAGGAGGAGGAGGAGGAGGAGGCAGTTTATGCAGATTTTGTGAGGAGGAGGAGGAAGAGGAGGAGGAGAAGAAGAAACTTTGAGCAGATTTGTGAAGGAGGAGTAGGAGGAAGTGCGCTATGCAGATAAACTAAGGAGATAGAGGAGGAGCCTTGAGGGAATGTCAAAGGGAGGAAAAGGAAGAGACCGATGCAGATTTATTAAGGAAGGGGAGGGAGAAGATAACCGTATCAAGGATATTATGATAATAAAGCTATAGAAGTAGAAGAAAACGAAGAGAGAGAGAGAGAGAGAGAGAGAGAGAGAGAGAGAGAGAGAGAGAGAGAGAGAGAGAGAGAGAGAGAGAGAGAGCAGGAGGAGAAAACAATTGGAAGGACGATGAAGAGGGATAGGAGGAAGAAAGTATAAACATAGAAAGAAGAAGAAGAAAATATAAAACTAGAAGAAGAAGAAGAAGAAGAAGAAGGTCTTAGATTCGAATCCTCACAGCAGGAGAAAATCAAGAAACATTTAAATGCTATACGGCATTCTGTTATTTTAAATATCAACACTAACATTAATATTAGCAGTAATAATAGTAATAATAATAATAATAATAATAATAATAATAATGATAATACACCATAATCAAGTTTTAAACGCTGCAAAAAAAGTAAAACATGAATAATGAATATAAATAAAAACTAGGTGACATTTCCCAAATTAAATGAGATTAATTAAATTATAAAATGCAGTTATTATCTAATTTTCCGTGTCAAATATATTAACGACTTTAATTAAAAAGCACAACTCAAATATGACTTAGATAAAGAAATTATGATAATAATGAAAACATAATTATACATTCTTCCTTAGCACTTAACACTAAATTGCAGGCAGGCAGACCAACACACAGACAGTCAAATTGGAGAGAGATAGATAGATAAATAGATAGATATATTGATAGATAGTTAGGTAGTTAGTTAGATAGATAGATAGATAGATAGATAGATAGATAGATAGACAGATAGATAGGTAGATAGATAGATAGATAGATAGATAGATAGATAGATAGATAGATAGATAGATAAATAGATAGATAGATAGATAGATAGATAAATAGCTATAGAGAGAGAGAGAGAGAGAGAGAGAGAGAGAGAGAGAGAGAGAGAGAGAGAGAGAGAGAGAGAGAGAGAGAGAGAGAGAGAGAAAATGCAGAAAAGTGAAATTTAGGCTAAAAGAGTAACACAAGGGTCCAACGTGGGGTAAAATAAAAAAAAAAAAAAATTCATTTATCATCCTCGCTATTAACATATAAATGCCCCAAACTGGATGCCCTAAAAGACCATCATTACCATCCTTTCAGATATCATCTCCCTAACGACCCTATTCAGTCATTAGTCATA
>JAXCGZ010023298.1:0-22500 GCA_037179515.1 Halocaridina rubra
GTCTTACTCTAACCCCCTGTTCCCTTCCTCCTAAGTAAGTTTTTATCCATTCCAAAACATTTCCACCTATTCTAGCCATTGCTTGCAGCTTCCTAATAAGTCTCCCATGTGGATCAGTGTCGAACGCTTTCTGGAAGTCTAGGAATATGCAATCTGCCCAGCCCTCTCTTTCTTGAGATATTCGGCTTACCTCATCATAAAATTCTAATAAGTTTGTTACTGTTGATCTACCTTCTCTGAAGCCATGTTGCCTCACTGACAAAAGGTTGAAGGATTCCAAGTGTAGAGAGATATGTTTCCTTAGTAGTTTCTCCATAACTTTGCAAACTATGCTGGTCAAGGAAACTGGTCTATAGTTCAGAGCCGTATCCCTCCTTCCCTTTTTGAAGATAGGTATCACATTTGCTTCTTTCCAGCATCTTGGAATCTCCCCTGACTCCAGTGACATTTTAAATATGATACTTAGTGCCACTGATATTGAGTTTGTGCATTTTTTAAGCACATGAGGGGATATGTCATCAGGACCTGTAGCTTTATGAACATCTAAATCCATCAGCGCTTTGCATACCTCTGTGGCTGTAAGGTTGATGTTCTCTAATACCGGTTCTTGAGCTTCTATCTCTGCAATCTGAGGGGGTGGGGTATTTTCTACTGTAAATACTGACTGAAACTCCTTGTTCAATTCTTTGCAGATCTCTTCATCCGTCTCAGTGATGCTTCCATCCGCTCTCTATAGCCTTAAAACCTGTTCTTTTACCTTCAGTTTTCCCCTGATAAAGCTGTGGCCTTTCTGGTGATGTCCCTCTCATAGTCTCTCTCTGCCTCTCTCCTTTTACTTAGGTAGTCATTTCTTGCTCTTTTGTAGGTTTGCCAGGCATTTATGTTTTTTCTCCTCCTATACCTTTTCCAGCATTTGTCTCTCCACTCCTTAGCTCTTTTACACCCATTATCGAACCATTTCTCTCTGGCATGAATTACACCTACTTTGGTGAAAGGTATGCAGCAATCTTCTATCTTCCCATATTTCTCACAAAAGATGTCATACATTTCTTGTACAGATTTGTTGTAAAATAAGGTTCTCCAGTCATTAACTACAAAAAGCTCATTAATTTTGATGTAATCTCCTTTTGGATAGTTCCTTCTCATGTCCTCAGTGCCTCTACTCTCAGGCAGAATATCTTCAATGATATGTTCCATCAACAACACACAGTGGTCACTCTTTCCAATTGGTGGTTCATACTCAATTTTTTTCAATATTAAGCACATTATCTGTGAATACTAGATCAAGTAGTGATGGCTCATCCCCACCCCTGGCCCTCGTTGGTTCCAGTACATGTTGGTGTAGGAAATTCCCTTGTACGCAATATAGGAATCTTGCCCCGAATGAGTCCTCACCACTGTGTGGGTCAAAATTTATCCAATCTATCTCTTTATGATTAAAATCTCACATAATAAAAATCCTACATTTTATTTCCCGTGCCATGTTAACAACTGAGTTTATTACTTCAATAGTACCTATATGACTTTCCTCATAAACTTCAAGCCTATTCTGGTTCCTTGGTGGGTTATATACAACAGTTATTATAATGCTCTCTGACCCAGTATTTATGCGAGCAACAAGAAATTCCTTGAACTCACTTTCTATAGCCAAGTTTATTTCTTCAACTTGAATCCTTTCACTTATGAGCAGTGCTATCCTTCCACCAGTCCTCTCAGATCTTTCAACCATTAATATTTTGAAGCCCTTAGGAAAAACTGTGACACTGTTTATGTCCTCACTCAACTTTGTCTCTGTAATTGCTACTATATCTGCCTTACTGTTGTGAATCCTATTTTTTAATTCTACTGCCTTACCGGCTAATCCATCAGCATTTGTGTATAACAATCTTAATGAGGCCCCATCCCCTGATCTTCTGTCATTATCTTCTTTATCTCCCCTTTGTCTGGAAGAACTCTGAAATGAAAATTTTTCTTCTCTTCTTCATTTCTTTCCTCATTTAACCTTCTTGCCTCTTGCAACAAGTTTTTGATCTTTCCCATCTCTTCCTGTGTTCTGTATCGTCTAATGAACACTTCTTTGAATTCTTGAAGGTCTTTTAGAGTTATTTTTCTCAACAATATCTCCCTACATGTTTCCCTTCCCTCAAAGGATACTTTTGTTGGTCTCGGCTTTCCTTCTCTCGAATATTTACCTAGTTGGTGCATGTTTACAATATCCTCAGGACCACAAACTACTCCAAGCTTTCTTATTAGGTCTACAACCCTAGCTTTATTTTCTTCAAGTCTCCCATGCCATGTTGGCTCCTGGGATTCGCTTATGCCTGAGATTACCACTGTCTTCTCCATATCAAGTGCCTGCTTGATGAGTGGGTTTGCCCTTTTCATCACAACGTCTTTCATTTTTTTTATTACTGTCTCTTTATAGTCAACTGTTTGTATGTTTTCCAGTGCCACCACCTTTACAGCCTCTTTTACTGCCACATTCCCCTTTAGTGCATCAGCAAAGGAAGTTTTCTTGGCATCATTTTCCATATTCAGCTCCTGGAACTCTTTTCTGAACTGTTTAATGTTTTCCTTAATCTGGACATCCAAAGCAGCAATCTCGTCTCTCTCAGAAGAGAGCAGTGAACTAACATCTAATTCCTTTAGGTTGTCATTTAGCTGTTTGTTTTTATCTTCTTGTTTAGAAATTCTAGTTCCTAGTTGACTCTTTTCCCCTTCCAGCTTCTTTATTCTTTTTTCTAGTTCCTTTCTCTACTGCCCTTGTGCTTTATTTGCTTCCTCCAAAGATCTTATTTCCTCTTTGAGTGTTTCATTCTCTTTCATTTTTCCATCCATATTCCGAATTTTTTCATCAAGGCTTATAACCATTACCTCTAAATTCTTGATTTTCTGTTTAAGTCTCCTAATTGCTACCCCTCCTCCCGATCCATGGGTGGGAGAGGTTTGGGACAGAGATGGCCTCATTTTTATGTTCTCCCTCTCACAGAATATAGAAAGAAGAAGAGAAAGAGAAAAAAAAGAGAGAACAACTTTTATTTAAGCTTCACACAGAATTTTTATATTTCTATATAAGTGCTATTTAGTGACTCAATTTATCTCTTTTCTGGTAACACACATATTAACTTAAAAATTTGACTATGGTAATTTAAGGATAAAAAGAAAAAGAAAAAGAAATGCAACATAAAAGTCAAACCTGAAGGAAAATTCAAATTTGTGTCTGAGGAGGCACCCACCTGTTTCTGCTATATATTCTTCCTTACTGATAAACTCACTTGCTAACCAAGATATGTTATCACATTAGACTTCACATGTAACTCAATATATATACAAAATAAAAAAATAGTAAAAGAGAAAGCTAAAAGAAAAGAAAAAAAATGAAGAAAATAAGATAGCTGTACTACTTGGCAACATAACTCAGTACTGTTGACAGGTGTATATTTGGTATTTATTTAATTATTAAATTATTTCGAGTATCAAACTAACTAGCAAGTTGATATCAATGGAAAGGATACTGATTTTAACAATATATGGAACCACAGGATCAGGTAAACGGCTTAAGAGCTTTCCCCAGTTTACACAAAAAAATCAGGTAATGTGATGTGATGGCTTCACCTCTGGCAACTCTTCTAAATTTCCTTCAAGGCAGAACAGGACAGCAGCTTCTCTCTCCCCTCACGAAATGTTCTAAATTTTTTCCTTTAATATTTTGGACAGTCTCGTCATACAACAAATATAAGTTTTGTACTCACAATACTCTGCAGGATTTCAGATTTAGGGAAATTATGGTAAAGTTTTCCACTAAGCACTTAGTCACTCAAAAACACAAGGAAAACTTTAAGATACGCTGAGATGTGTGTACTGTGTGATTACCTAATTGTGCTTACCTAATTGTGTTTACGGGAAAGAGCCCAAAGCTCGTATCTTCCCGTCTCCTGATCGGTTCCATTTTATACTTAGTGATACTTATCATACCTGTCCTTAAAACTATGGATTGAGATAGCATTAACTACCTCCTCGCTTAGCGAATTCCAATTATCAACTCCTCTTACACTGAAAAAGTATTTCCTTACATCCTGCAAAGAAGTTTTCTTACGAAGCTTCAAACTATGACCTCTAGTTCTAGAGCCAGCCATATCAAAATATCGATCCCTATCCACTCTATCATAACCATGAAGGAATTTTAAGACTGTCACCATATCCCCCCTCACTCTTCTAGCTTCGAGTGATGGTAAGTCTAATTCCCTCAGTCTCTCATCATAACTGAGATTGCGCATATCTGGCACCAGTTTCGTGGCATGTCTTTGAACTTTTTCAAGCTTAGCTATGTGCTTTTTCAAGTGCGGATTCCAAAAGGGGGCTGCATATTCCAGTTTTGGCCTCACATAGGTTACATAAATATTTCTGAACATTTCCTTGTCCATGTGCCTGAAGGCTACCCTTACATTTGATAAGAATGCATATGCTGCCCTTACTATGCCATTTATATGTATTTCTGGAGACAAATCTGCGTGTGTGTGTGTATGTGTGTGTGTGTGTGTGTGTGTGTGTGTGTGTGTCAGGATTTGAGTGCAAAATTTTTACTTGTCTCCCACGTGGGTTATTTGAGGTATTAAACCTTGGTGCCTGTGAAGTAGCATATGACTGTAAAGCACTAACTGAGCAACAGCGCTATTTATATTTGTAGTTTAATGCTTTATAAGCATCGGCATCTTAGCGGATATAGTGGCTGGCTCTGACCCAGGAGGTCACGAGTTTACCCCTCCAACTTTCTTTGCTAGCGTCAATGAAAAATAAGAGAAAATATTTTGACATAGCCCAAGTGGTAGCTCCAGGGGATTAGGTAGGGTAGGTGAGTTCACCTTGAAATGTGTGGAGTCTGTGATGGAACAGTGTCCTCAAATGCTTGAGTTCCATTAAGGGAAATATGTCTGTACCACCAATGAATGAATATCACAAACTAATAATAATAATAATAATAATAATAATAATAATAATAATAATAATAATAATAATAATAATAATAATAATAATAATAATAATAATAATAATAATAATAATAGTGAATCATTATTGTTAATAACAAAAATTGTATTGACATAAATGAGAATAATAGCAAGAATATTAATACAAGAAATAAAAATAATACTAATGTTAAGAATAATAAGAAGGCAAAGACAAAACTTTGAAAAAAGTGATATTTAACCAGTGTGTGAGCCATTGACAAAGCAAACTTCAATCCCTACATAATGGCTGTTCTTATAAATGATTAGATAGCCGAAATAAATTGGAAAAAGGGCACCGAGTGACTGGTTATAGATAAAATAAGATAAACTGATTTCTAGAGTAACTTAATGTAGCTAAATGAGGCCAGCAAATGGTCATGAGATTAATTAATTACCTCATATCAGATTAATTCGAGATAACAGAAAGAAGTACTAGAAAGAAAATAGATGAAAATCAAAGGAACCAATAAGCTATAGTACAAGCATATAGTTTTTGAGTGACGAAAGGTATGGATTAGTAATTAATTACGGCAGGAATTAAAGAAATAGATAAATGGAAAAGACGACATCAGATGTGGAAACCTAACAAAACAAAAGCAAATCAAATGTTAATGTTATATTTTTCGTTTTCAATTTATGTAACTATATCATAATGCCTGTTTGACTTTGAGAACAATTTTATGAATGAGGAAATGTTATGTCATTATTCACAGCATCCTGAAAACCGCTTATGAAGACTGTTGCATAGTATCTATGATTAAGACAATTATGCTTTAAGTACAAATGCAATATACTGAGAGTTGAAATGCAACTAAAAGTTTACCCATTTTTCTCAATGCAAAATATAGGCATGAGAATTTAAGACAAGAAAGCGGATTACTATTCATTAATTATGATAATATGAAATTAGACAAACTTCTTTAGAAAAAAAACAGATAACGAACGTAGATGGTCAATGATTAATAGCTAATAATAAAACAGATATATTTATTAAATGTGTACTTTCACGTTAATACGATTGCTATTAAGATGAATAATGATGCAATATTATTATCAATTAGGATAATTGCTAAAAGGCCCAACAACAGAAAAATGAGAGAAAAACACTAAAAGGGAATAAGCTTATTATAAAAATACCTCATCGAAGCTCAAAGGCGTTTTTTATTATCTATGATAAACTAAATAAAAAGCCCCAGGGATGGGACCTTAAAAACTAATAGATTAGTAAATGCAAACACTGAAATAAAGGATTCAAGCTTAGAGTGATTACTGTCAGCATGAAATATATGGTACCAGAGTAAATGACAGTACTGGTTTGTAATTACTGTTGACAAAAAAAAACACACACACACACAAAGAAAATAAAGTAACAAGCAGACATAATAAGAACACACAAAAATTAGTAAAATGTAGAAAGTATGTGAATACAAAACATATTTTCTATTCTGGTGTGAAAAGGAAAAAAAAAAAAGATAGAACCAAAAAGCATAGGGTTTTACAAAGTAATGATTGTTAATCTAGATAATCTAGATACATTTAGATACAGTAAAAAGGCCTAGATGAAAACAACGTGTATGTATGAACTACATAAATAATTACACAGTAAACAGCAAACCAAAAAATACAAGATAAATTAAGAATATATTACCGTGTGAGCTCTTTTAAAACAAAATAACTGTTATTGGAGCACAAAGAAGCATTATTTTATTATGAAAAACAGAAAATTATACATCAGGAATGAAACGTGAATAAATAAAAACAGAACAGATAACAATACAAATACAAAGTTCCAAATGGCCTTTCACAAATGTTCTTTCATTTATTATAGACAATGACTTCCACCCACTAACATTTGAACAATTGTCGCTCATTAGTGAAATTAACCTTTTCTCTTGACATGTTTCGGGGAAAAGGTTAGTAGTAATTTGACGATCCGTTTTTACTCACTGTGTAAGGCTCTCACCAAGAAAAAAATGGATAATTTAGGACCCTTGTACTTTGGTATGACACACACATCTTTCTTCTCTATACTCTTATATGAAAAAGAGTCAGTGGTATGAATATTTTATACTAATTTATGTGAGATTTTGGGCAGTAGTGTGGAGCATTTTCGTGTATGAACGTGTGTTCATATGTATGTACAATCAAGTGCTCGCTTAGTTGGAAATTGAAAAGGCATATCAAAGACAAGTCTAGTGGATACTACATCTGAGCACTTAGCAAGATATGTAGCTATTTTCACGATGGCAATTAAGTTTTTCACTAGCCATATGTGTAAATTAGTAGCCAGGCAGTTATTATATAATAGAAGGAATATAAATAGCTAAAAAGCTGTGCTGCTGTGACCATTACTTGGATGGCCCATAGCAACAGTTACGCAATGCAATATTATAGCTGGAGGTTCACTGACCTTAAATAGGATTGCCCAGAACAGCTCAATGCTAAATCATCCTTCAGTTACGGTTCTTTTCCTATGTCTATATTTATACTGAATATTCAGGCGTAATCATTACGCAATTCATATTCTCCCATTTCACATCTGATATATCACAACACTTTCATCTCTGTTACTCTTTGATTTTTTTCCTATCATTATTAGGTATTCAAAACTCTGACTATACTTCAGTCTGTCTGTTAACTGTTTATCATACTTTGCCCTTAAGCTGCTGCTTTTTCTTGGTGTTTGGGCCTGATGAGCGCAATTTTCTATGCCCGTTCCGTTGTCACACTTACAAAAATAATTAGGCAATTCAAATGCAAATAGACGGGTGCGCAAATAATAAAGACAGATAAATATGTAGGTGAGCATAAGTGAAAAATAATCGGAGGATAGACACTTAATCAGGTAGGTAGAGAGGGTATTAAGTACGTTGGTAGGTTAGCAAAGAAGCATACATGTAAACTGATAAGTAAATAAGTATGAAAACAAAGGAATTTGAGAGATAAAGCAGTAAGTGAAAAGGGAAGTTTATACCTAGGTAATTAGTGGTGGAAATAATTTTGCTATGGTAAAAAAGCTATGCAAGTTAGTAGGTAAACAAGTAAATAGTGAGGTAAAGTAGTAAGCAACTCAGGAGATTAATAAGTAACTAGATATGTAAATAATTAGATAAGCGTTAGGGACTTGGTATGTAAGCAAGTAGGTGAGTACGTAATATATATATAGATAAACAAGTAACAACTAACTGGATTAATTGTCAAAAAGGTCAGACCTTGTAAAGAAAATTAACCCCAAGGTGCTATGGGATTATTCATAATTGCAATGCAAGTTACCTAACCTAATAATTTAAGGGGTTATTTAACTTTATCTAGGGTTCTGAGGGTTACTCATCTTTACAAGATCCAAAATGTCTTTACAGATTTTCTTGAAATGCGTATATTTACTTAATACCTCATCATTACATCATCTCTGCCTTGTCTTTAACCTTTTACTTTTCCTTTGTTTCAATGTTTTCTTCGTGCCCGGACCTTTCTTGATGAGGGCAATTTTCTTGCCTGTCCCGGTGTCAGGCTCATAAAGAAAAAAGTAAGTAACTAGGGGTAAGAGGATACTTGTATGTAAACAAGCAGGTAGAAGAGTAGGTCAGTAAACATGTAACTAGGCATATAAAACGTATATAATTGAAAAATTTATGGGTAAGTAAGTGAGTGTTTATACAACAGTTAGGTAAGGGTAAATTGGTATGCAAACAATTTAGTAGGAAAGAAGTAAGCCTTACAAATAGGTAAAAAAATATGTAAGTCATTAAATAGGTACATAACCATAGTACAGTTTACATGAGCAAGTTCATAGACAGAAAAGAAATAGCTGCAGATTCCAAGAAACCAGCATTAATTCAAGTGGGTATTAAGTTTAATTAGGCATAGATGCTCAAAACCAATAAAACATGCAAAAATAATGCAATGTACAAAAATAATGACATAAAATTTACATAAGCCCCAAGACTTAACTGATTACCGCTGAGTGTGAGGGTAATAACAATAATACAAAGAATACACTATCAAACATATCCACTTAGAAAAGGCGATACAAGAGCATCAATTAGCAAAAAAAGAATACGCAAGTAAAACACACTTGAAAGTCTTCTCCTTCATCTACACATCTATTTTCTCACTCTTAAGGTGGTTAGTGCTCTAACAACCCCCAACCCATTTAAATCCTTCATACATGTCTTTATCTTATAGCTGTTTTCAGAGGACCTCTCTTACACTAAGTATAAACTCTATAGTCAAGCACAGTCATAGAGATGTAAGAAAAAATAACAGCTTCAAAAATAGTAAGTGATAGATAGTAGGTAAACATATTTTTTTTTTCATTATCAGTAGAATAAATTACTTGAGTGAGTGACACATACCTGAGAACGCTTAAATACATGTATTATAACTACAAATACATAGGTAACTAGAGATTCTAAGCTAAGAAATGCGATATACTGTAGTGAACGCCAGGAGACTAAAGCAAGCTCATAGTATGAATTTTTTTTATAGGCCTCTTGGAGGCTCATGTTTGATTTTGGAGCTGAATATTTGAATGACAGTTAAATCGCAAATAAGTCAGGAGAAACAATAAAGGAAAATATAATATGATAACGAATCATGATGGGGAACGATTATGCTACATATTACTATGAATTTTTAAGTGCCAAAAAGTCACCAGAACAATAGGTTAAAATGATAAGCAGAGGCAAGCTTGAAAGTTTTATTTAGCAAAGAAAAAGATGTTGAGAGCATTATGTCAGGAAAACTGCTAAATCGTTAAGTAAATTCGTAAATACAATAGAAGTAATAATTATAGAATGCAAAGTAAGACAATCTGCAAAATACTAAATGCTCAAATCTAAATTCGAGTTCTGGATTATGCAACACTGACTTACATCATTGCATGAATAGATAATAATCAACTGTGAATGTATGTATGTATGTATGTATGTATGTATGTATGTGATTACCTAATTGTGATTACCTAATTGCGTTTACGGGAAAGAGCCCAAAGCTCGTATCTTCCCGTCTTCTGATCGGTTCCATTTTATACTTAGTGATACTTATCATACCTGTCCTTAAAACTATGGATTGAGATAGCATTAACTACCTCCTCGCTTAGCCAATTCCATTTATCAACTACTCTTACACTGAAAAAGTATTTCCTTACATCCTGCAAAGAAGTTTTCTTACGAAGCTTCAAACTATGACCTCTAGTTCTAGAGCCTGCCATATCAAAATATCGATCCCTATCCACTCTATCATAACCATGAAGGAATTTAAAGACTGTCACCATATCCCCCCTCAATCTTCTAGCTTCGAGTGATGGTAAGTCTAATTCCCTCAGCCTCTCATCATAACTGAGATTGCGTATTTCTGGCACCAGTTTCCTGGCATGCCTTTGAACTTTTTCAAGCTTAGCTATGTGCTTTTTCAAGTGTGGATTCCAAAAGGGGGCTGCATATTCGAGTTTTGGCCTCACATAGGTTACATAAATATTTCTGAACATTTCCTTGTCCATGTGCCTGAAGGCTACCCTTACATTTGATAAGAATGCATATGCTGCCCTTACTCTGCCATTTATATGTATTTCTGGAGACAAATCTGCGAGTATGTTTACTCCTAGATCTCTCTCATTTTCTGTCTCTTGAAGTTGTTTGTATGTATGTATGTATGTATGTATGTATGTATGTATGTATGTATGTATGTATGTATGTATGTATGTATGTATGTATGTATGTATGTATGTATGTATGTATGTATGTATGTATGTATGTATGTATGTATGTATGTATGTATGTATGTATGTATGTATGTATGTATGTATGTATGTATGTATGTATGTATTGATTGAAATTCTCAAGTGTATATAGAAAGGCAATGAAAGAATGCATAGCATATACAACAGTAAAGGCCTAATGAGAATATAATCTTCAAAATGAATAGATAAAAAATAGGAGAGTATTACAAGTGCTTGAGAATGTTCAAGTGTCAAGCAAAATCAATTATCCGAGAATGTGAAATTTAAAATTACGAATTCTATTTTCAATGACACCTTCACCCGACCTCCTAAATGCCATGGATATTGTTGACATACTTGCAATAACTGTCAATTAGCAAAGGAAATATGCAATTTATAATTACAGAAGAGAAATTACCTCTCCTGCAGCTTCATATTATAACTATTGGATGCCAATAAGATAACAAGAAATATGCAAATTATTAGCTGATTTTGTGATGCATTAGATATGGGTGTTACAGACACTAATCCTTACAGTCCAAAGGTGCACAAAGTGGTATAAATATTATTTGGATTAATCTTGTACTATGAGTACTATAAACACCCAAGTTTAACAATTCAAGGGATTATAAAACCTTAATATAGAAGGGATTCCAATTAGCAACATATTTCTTTATATTGGCATAAGATCTTAGATTCCAGTAGGATATATTTTT
The DNA here is from genome assembly GCA_037179515.1 of Halocaridina rubra. Lineage (NCBI taxonomy): Eukaryota > Metazoa > Arthropoda > Malacostraca > Decapoda > Atyidae > Halocaridina > Halocaridina rubra. The sequence goes on from JAXCGZ010023298.1 coordinate 11,442, forward strand.
CTTATGTTTTATCTGTCACTATTAGTCCCCATTTGGCGGTGGACACTGGCGTATTGAAACTTGGGAAATAAGTCTGGATGCTATTCTTAAAGCCCCACCAAAGGCTTGAATACGAGTCTGTCATCTCCCTAGTCGTGTATTCTACCAGCAAGCTATGACGGTCCCCAAAACATTCCAGTTAAAAAATAAAGAAATTAATATCACAGTATATTATATACACCAGTATGATTGTCCAAAGGTGTTGAAAAATGCCACGAGGCTCGAAAGCCTACAAAAATTCATATATAGATAATCACGAGATGCGCCATTGTATATACATAGTAGTAGGTTCGTTCTGGTCTATCCAACTACAAAGTTGAGCATCTTCTGCCTCTCACTTTTTAACCAGAGGCAGGAAACAAGACTACACCTCCATTTTCTCTTGTGTGTTGTAGAAGTTGCCTTACTGGACCACAACAAGGAAACTAGGAATACCCTCTTCGTATTTTACTGTCATAAATAATAAAAAAAAAAATAGAGAGGTTCTACTAGGAAAAAGAATGTGTATTTTTTTCTAATCTGAACATATCCCTTACCAGGGGGAACAGTTTTTTTTTATAATGAACTTCATAAGCAACACTGGAATTTGTGTAAAAGATATATAATATAGTTTACAAGATTTTACAGGATCAAGCAATATACATGCTATGGACACCAAGAGATAAAAGTCACATGGGTAAATTATGATATGTAAATATTCAAAAGAATACAAGATTCAAGTCTATGAAGTTTTACATACCAATGATTAAAACAGCAATAGGTGTAGAGGGCTATTTGTATTATGATACATTATAAGATATATCGTTAAGCAAGCTATTATCGTTAGGTATTAAGACACCCCCGGTTCCGGTTTTACGTCACGGACTCCCTTATCAACCAAGGGCTAGGACGGTTGCCTTCTTGCGAAGGACTTGTTTTTTGGCAGGTGTAATCCTTACGCTGAGTGCATGCCTTTGCTAACCTCAGACCGTGGCGGGGCGCGAACCCTCGACCTGACGCCTCAGAGTCGGAGACGCTACCGACTGAGCCACGGCGACTACGTATTAAGACACCCCGTAGTATGAAAAGAAGGATAGGTCTAAAAAAATTAAGATAATACCTGATGGAGCATTATAAATACGATTGATGTGCATGACACTCATTCCAGGCAATCTTCAAAGAAAATTTTTGTTGTTTATCAATGAGAAAGATACTATGAAGATATTATTAGAAATGAATGTTTATCATGTAACAATATTTTTCTATTCATTCTGCATAAAAATGCCGCATTATTTCTTTATATTTATAAGAATAATGCAAAATAAGTTCACAAAGTATTCCATAATAAAAAGTCAGACAGTTCTTATATATATTACATAAAAAGCCCCAGAAACACGAAATAAACTTCAAGACAAGCACATTAAGGAAAATCAAGAGTTTAGAAAACTTTTCGTCTTAAAAGCTTCCATTCATGCACATGAGAATTGCAAAACTATTAAACTATCTGAAAACTAAATACTTGCTATATGCGATAAAGTAATAGAAGCAAAAAGCAATTGAACATTTCCAATTATCTCGAGAAAAACTGCCACAGTCAATCAACGTGCTTTAGTGTATTGCAGTACTTTCATTGTAACAGAAAGTAAGTTTAAGGTGTATAAATAATCAACAAAACGAGAGCATATCCATATCTAGACCACAAGAAGGTCGAGGTATAAGAAATGTCACTAAGGAATTAGGTCGTTTTGAAAGTGTAAATGCTAAATATGTGTTTATATACGACAAGATCTGGCACTACCACATAAAAAGTTTCATAAAAAAGATAGATAAAGGTGATCTGATTTATATCTGATTTTAATGTCAGTGTAGAAGATCACTGCAAAGACAGCATATAAACCTTGGTTTTAGAGAGTTCAGGACCATGGGAACCTGGAAATATCTGCACCTCAATTGTGAGATCTTTAGAAGTGACATAATTCATATCAGTTTAAAAAAAATGATAAGAAAATTACCTGATATATAATCAGATGCAAAGAGGTATGAGATTACCTAATAAAGTGTAGGTATATACAATTAGTCATTGAGTTTGTTATATTGTCTACTCTAACTAACCAGAGTCATTGCATATGGGGGTATAATGTTGTAAAAGGGACTTTAAAAATCCAGGTATTTGATATGGGCCACAATAATTATTTCATCGTTCTTGTGTTAGCATGTCAGCAGTGGCGTTCAGTTAGCCAAACTATTAATTATAATATAAAAAAATTAGTATTTGAAGAGACTTCAACATGATTATTTCGCAGACCATTAGAATTCCAAATAGAATAATCAAATATTTACTCATATGCAAAAGCTGGTGCTGTGCTATCATCTCTGGTGGTTTTGTTTATAAGTTGTTTCCATATTGCCAGGTTTTATATGACGTCTATTGTTGTAAAGGGTCCTTAATACTTTATGTGTAGTAGATAATGTAAGTCTTTTAATATATCCTTATCTCTAGTGAAGTTATTATAAATGAAAAGGTATTAATACCTCACTCAAATATGTTTGTTTAATTAAATCTGTGAAAAGAGACTTAATTGCTATGAAGTTACTTTTAAAGTTCTCTAGATACTGAACTACTACGAGGTCAAGGAAAGGAATTTCTCACAAAACAATTCAAAAGAACGAGTAAAATACTGGTTGGAAGAGTGGGAAAAATTTAGAAGATAGGTAGAACGAGCTTGTTTTCTACAACCTTTGTTTTGTATATCATGATGAGAAGGATTCCTTTTACGGTAAAGAATGTCAAATATCGGAAATATTTGCTTCAGTGAGACGAGAGTATTAAATATTTTGCTCTGGTATTTCTTCATGGACGAAAAAGTCGGAAAATAGATAAAATCAAAGAGAAGTGAAAATGTGTCTCTTGAAGGAACAAGGTAATTCTTGATAGGAAGGATTGTTGAGAAAGCAAAGCAGAAATTGGACCCACTACCTTTATTGAAGCAATCATACAGATGGTTGAAATCACAAGGATGACAATAACAATGGGGGAGGTTAGTATAATGCTACTATATATTTGTCATTTTTTTCAGACAGTATTCAGGAGAAGGACCTCTCAATAGGCAATGCAGGAAATGTATTGGACCCATTAAGTTCAATAAGTGGAATAAACTACTAGGCAAGAAAAAAAAAGCGCTCTAAATCTATGGTGCAATTCGAACCCAACAAGGGCTTACTGACAGGTTAGGATGACGACGGATGATGATTCTAAGGGTACACGATGTTGGAAGTGGGTAGTTCAGAAAATGAGTGAAAATGTTTTGTAAGAGTAAAAACATTACTCCAATTGGAATTAGTCAATAAGATTAGTTGAATGATAGGAAACAAAACGAAAATAAAGGAAGTAAAATTAAAAAATAAAAGTATGTCATTATTTGATATAAAAAAGGGAATAATTAAAAGTGGCAGGCAGTCACACATAACATTCAGCCAAAAATATTCACTTATTTTTCATCGCAATATCCTATTACATACTCGTTTGATCTTAGACTCATCGTAGTATGATTCCCAGAATTGTTGTTTCGTATTATGACAAATTAATTCACACCAACGAGAACCAAATTTAAATCAAGAAAAAATATTGTAACTGATTTCAAACACAGAAAAGAAATGTGCGAATTTTACAAATACAATAATGTGGATTAACATACCTCTGAGGCTTCCATAGATTGTGCTTAAACTGTTAGAGTCAGCAATGCAAATACGGAGACGCATCCACCAACTCACACACACACACACACACACACACACACACACACACACACACACACACACACACGCACAGGCAGGCACGCACTAACGCCCACACACACACACACGCACGCATGCATGCATGCACGCACGCACGCACGCACGCATGCACGCACGCACGCACGCACACACACACACACACACTTAGATTGGAACTAAATTATATAATATCAGTTGGATTTTAACATATACTTGCAATTTTCAACTCATGAGTCTATAATTTTTACTTGTATTGCTTGTAACACATGATGACAAAAAGGCAAATAAAAAGATATAGAAAAAAATGTGATACAACAGATAGGAAGCTAAATTGAAGAGGATGCAGACCAAAACAAATATTTCACAAAGTTATTCCTTTTAAGACTACTTCTAATTCGATATTTTTCACACTATATAAAGTCAAGATAACTATATACTTATTTATCAGACGATGTCTGATATCTAATTTTCTTAAAGTTATTTGGAAATTGGAGACTCAAACTCAAGATCAATAAATATCTTACTAAAATGGCTGCATTTTTTACATGAAAGGATATAATTCAATAAAATGTGCGGGTCCTCTCTCTCTCTCTCTCTCTCTCTCTCTCTCCTCTCTCTCTCTCTCTCTCTCTCTCTCTCTCTCTCTCTCTCTCTCTCTCTCTCCTCTCTCTCTCTCTCTCTCTCTCTTGACTCACACAGTCGCCAAAAAAAATTCTTTTCGACTTATTCTCTTTTGTGGATAGACGGAAACCAAACATTTCTCAGAATGAAAAATTGAATTTAGACTCGCCAAAGACTCTTTTGTACCCCCAATGCAATTGCTCTCTCTCTCTCTCTCTCTCTCTCTCTCTCTCTCCTCTCTCTCTCTCTCTCTCTCTCTCTCTCTCTCTCTCTCTCTCTCTCTCTCTCTCTCTCTCTCTCCTCTCTCTCTCTCTCTCAAAACAATACTGAACATAAAAAATATAGTTCAGAGTGTATATTACAAAAGAAACAATAATGAGTATATTTAAAATATTCATTATTTTTTATAATGGTAATAGCAATAATAATAATGGTGATGTGGACAATAACAATAGAAAAGATAATGATAATAATGATAATAATAAAGATGAAGAGGACAATAACAATAGAAAAGAAAATTATAATAATAATGATAATAATAATAATAATAATAATAATAATAATAATAATAATAATAATAATAATAATAATAATAATAATAATAATAATAATAATAATAATAATAATAATAATAATAATAATAATAATAATAATAATAATAATAATAATAATAATAATAATAATAATAATAATAATAATAATAATAATCTATCTATCTCTCTACCTTGGCTATTTCCCCAATTGGGGGGAGGCCGACTTAAAACAAGAAGCAATAAGGGGATTACTTTGCTCTATGGGCAATGACAAGGGAGCTAGTGACTGTTCAGATGGCACTGCTGGAGTACCACAGCCCATCCTCCCGGCTCTTCCACAACCTGCATCGCTTCATAAATGCCAATTCCCCCTACTGCCCCTATCACAGGGCTACCTCTGTAAGATGCAGCCCCGTGGTAACAGCAGTTGCCCATAGAGCTGCGTCACAATCGCTCGCCACTCATTCCTATTCCTAGCACGCACACTTGCTTCCCTCACACCCATCCTCCTATCATTCAGGGCTCTCCTTACTCCATCCATCCACCCAACCTAGGCCTCCCTCTAGCATTTAACCCGTCAGCTCTCCCGATTATCAACTTTTTCAGCAGTCTTTCATCATCCATCCTTTCCACACGGCAAATCCATCTTAAAACAGTCATATCTACTCTTGCTGCAAATACTCTCCTCACACCCGTTCATGCTCTTACCACTTCATTCCTAACTCTGTCCAACCGAGATACACCAATCATACTCCTCAGGCATTTCATCTCAAACACATTTAGTTTCCGTCTCTCACTTACTTTCATACCCCATAACTCTGATCCTTACATCACAGTTGGCACAACCACTTTTTCATGCAAAACTTTCTTAACATTCATTTCCAACCCTCTATTCTTCATCACTCCTTCCAATGCACCCAAAACTTTACATCCTTCATTCACTCTGTGACACACAGCTGCTTCCACTCCACCATTTGCAGCTATAACCGAGTCTAAATACTTAAACTGATTAACCTCCTCAAGTGTCTCTCCATTCAACATAACATTCAATCCAGCACCATCCTCATTTCTTGTACACCTCATAACCTTGCTCTTTCCGACATTCACTCGCAACTTCCTTCTCTCATACACCATTCCAAATTCTGACACTAACTGACGCAGCTTTTCCTCTGAATCTGCCACCACCACACTATCATCTGCAAACAGCAACTGATTCAGCTCCCACTCGTTATCATCCCCATCTACCATTCTCAAACCTCGACCACGCACTCGCTCATTCACCTCTCTTACAACTCCATCAATATACAAATTGAACAGCCATGGTGACATCACACATCCTTGTCTCAGTCCCACACTCACTGGAAGCCACTCACTCACTTCATTCCCTACCCTAACACAAACTCTACTGCCCTCATACAAACTCTTCACTGCATGCAACAATTTGCCATTAATTCCATATAATCTCAAAACATTCCACAAAGCCTCTCTATCAACTCTATCATATGCTTTCTCCAGATACAAAAATGCAAAATACACATCCTTACCCTTTGCTAAATATTTCTTACATAACTGCCTAACTATAAAAATCTGATCTATACAACCTCTACCTCTCCTAAAACCACTCTGCACTTCCACGATCACGTATTCTGTCTTATCCCTAATCCTATTAACCAATATCCTACCATACACTTTTCCTACCACACTCAACAAACTTATACCCCTAAAATTACTGCATTCATACATATCTCCCTTACCTTTGTATAGGGGCACTATACAAGCAATCACCCATTCCACTGGCACCAATGACAACATAAAGCATATATTAAACACTCTCAATAACCATTCCAATGCAGTCACACCCCCTTCTTTCAACATCTCCGCTCTCACACCATCCATTCCAGGTACTTTACCTGCTTTTGCTTCATACAATGCCCTTTTCACCTTCTCTCTTGTAATCTCTCTCTCATTTTCATCTCCCATTACTGGCACTTGACCACCCCCACTGCCACTATAGCTGCCTCTCTATCTTCCTCAATATTCAGCAAGCACTCAGAATATTCTGCCCATCTATTCCTTGCATCGTTCCCTCTTAACGTCTGTCCATTCACATCTTTCACTGTCTCTTCCATCCTCGATCCACTCTTCCTTACTCTCTTCACTCCTTTCCAAAACTTCTTTTTATTCTGCTCATATGAGCTACTAAAATCCTGTCCCGACCTAACATTTGCCAACCTCTTCTCTTCCTCTACCTTCCGCTTGGTTTCCACATTTTCTCCCTATATCTTTCATACTTCTCCCTACTTTTACACTGCAGCCATTCCTCAAAAGCCCTCTTTTTCTCTTCCACTTTCATTTTCACCCCTTCATTCTACCACTCGCTGCCATCCTCATGCCACCTCCAACAAACCTCATTTCACACACATCACTTGCATGTCCCACAACACATTCTTTCATCATCCCCCATTCCTACTCTAACTCCCCAACTTCTCTTTCTATCACCCTGTCATATGCTACTTTCAACCTGTCCTGATATTCCTGTCTCTTCTCTGGCTTTTTCAATTCCTCCACCTTCACCATTTCCCTTCTACATCCTCCCCACGCTATTTCCCCACTCTTTTGCTACTACCACTTTTGCTTCAACCAGAAAATGATCAGACATCCCAGAAGCCACACCACTAAATGCATGCACATCTTTCACTCTACCAATCATGCTCTTTGCTACCAACACATAATCCGACAATGCTCTTTCTTTCACTCTTCCATTTGCCACTCTCAAACATGTATACTTTATTATTAACTTCTTCTTGAAAAAACTATCTCCTAATAATAATAATAATAATAATAATAATAATAATAATAATAATAATAATAATAATAATAATAATAATAATAATAATAATAATAATAATAATAATAATAATAATAATAATAATAATAATAATAATAATAATAATAATAATAATAATATTATTATTATTATTATTATTATTATTGATAATAGTAATAAATACGATTATGATGCTAAAAAGCAATAACAATAAATATAATAATGATAATAATATCTTTCTCTGTGAGCAATGTAACACTAAACTATAATATTTTCACATAATGAAGATTAAAAAAGATTTTTCAATAGCAAATCCGGAAAAAACAATAAGTTTCTCTATTTTTATTTTGCCTTCTGTAAAAATTGCATTCAACAATATAGCTATCTATGCTTAAGACTTCAACTAAAAAGTACGATTATGATCCACAAACTGCCTATTATATCCACTTTGGTATTAATTGCAATAGCTGAGCTAACAGGGGCTTGGAGAAGACAGACAGTGTTACTTTCTGTCTCACAAACACACTTATAGGTATGGAAGGAGGCAGGATTGAAATATATGGAGGAGGTTACTCAAGATTAGGGATCACACATGAAAGTGGGAAAACCTGAAGGCGAAGTTGGTTATTTGTGAGTTTTTAAACTGATAGACGTCAATTTTCTTCTTTAAAGCTACTTGGGGATAAGGAGGAGGGAGTGGTGGTGACCCTCGCGAGGTAGACTCCGTATTAGTATTAAATTCTATAGTTCAGTTTCTTAAGTGGTATTCGTCAACTTTTTATGTTTAATTCATTTGGGGATAAGGAGAAGGCAAATTGTGGTGGCCCTTGCGAGTTAGACCCCATAAAGGTATTAAATTCTATAAACACACAGACCCTTGTTCAGGCTTTTTCTACCTTTTTGTTCCCATGGCAAACGTTTGGTATCCCTATATACTGATAGCCCATTACCTTCAGAGCTGTATAATGATGATAATAGAATGAATAAAAAGCATATACAAAACAGCCTATTAGTTGAGCATTTTCATTTATGAAATTAAGCACTGGCCCGAATTTACTATAAATAACTCATAGTAATCAAAACTCAAAATACATATATTATTTTTTATTATCTTGGTATTTTTCAATTTTAAAAACTGGATTAGATATCCGTGGCCCCTCTGAAAACAGACCATGGCCCACAGGTTGAATATCACTGCCCTTGGTCAATTTATACAATTAAATAACCTATTTCTTCGCAATTATATTTTGCCTGTCAGATAAAGATACATGGACAAAGTATACAAATAATACATTCATATGTATATCTACAAATTTGGGATATTGACAGATAGAGAAATAGAAAGATAGAAAGGTACGCACACAGACAGTGATGAAGAGAAATCAAAGCAACAACTAGATAGGAAAATTCTACTCAAAATGTAATTTCCCATCCCTAAGGTAAGAGATGCTGTGTGTGATTTTTTTTTCTCCATTTATTTCAGGTAACTGAATTGGCTTGGGACGTTCGCATTCAGGGATCCGCTAAGAAACAAAATACAAAACATATTCAATTTAGAAGAAAAGAATGAAGGCTGAGTTAATTACTATAACATTGTAAGAATAACAAGGATAAAGAAAGAGTTTTAATAATATATATATATATATATATATATATATATATATATATATATATATATATATATATATATATATATATATATATATATATATATATATATATATATATATATATATATATATATATATATATATATATATATATATATATATATATATATATATATATATATATATATATATATATATATGTATATATATATATATATATATATATATATATATATATATATATATATATATATATATATATATATATATATATATATATATATATATATATATATATATATATATATATATATATATATATATATATATATATATATATATATATATATATATATATATATATATATATATATATATATATATATATATATATATATATATATATATATATATATATATATATATATATATATATATATATATATATATATATATATATATATATATATATATATATATATATATATATATATATATATATATATATATATATATATATATATATATATATATATATATATATATATATATATATATATATATATATATATATATATATATATATATATATATATATATATATATATATATATATATATATATATATATATATATATATATATATATATATATATATATATATATATATATATATATATATATATATATATATATATATATATATATATATATATATATATATATATATATATATATATATATATATATATATATATATATATATATATATATATATATATATATATATATATATATATATATATATATATATATATATATATATATATATATATATATATATATATATATATATATATATATATATATATATATATATATATATATATATATATATATATATATATATATATATATATATATATATATATATATATATATATATATATATATATATATATATATACATATATATATATATATATACATATATATATATATATATATATATATATATATATATATATATATATATATATATATATATATATATATATATATATATATATATATATATATATATATATATATATATATATATATATGTATGTATGTATGTATGTATGTATGTATGTATGTATGTATGTATGTATGTATGTATGTATGTATGTATGTATGTATGTATTATATATATATATATATATATATATATATATATATATATATATATATATATATATATATATATATATATATATATATATATATATATATATATATATATATATATATATATATATAACCAAGCAAGCACATTACATATGTGAAAACATGAATCATTTTTTACCCCGACCGGGACTCGAACCTAGGACTTATAATTACTAAGTCAAGGCGCTACAAACTACGCACCACAGAAGGTATAAAAGGAATCCAACCTTATAGCTTATATCTGCTATACTTAGGGATGAACGCATTCTAACTGAATGCCACTATGTTCATATTACAGATTCCCCAACCTCACTCGTGGCTTCATTTTAGCATTTAATTCAATTCCCAATCTCATTCGGGTCATACAATAACCAAGCAAGCACATTACATATGTGAAAACATGAATCATTTTTTACCCCGACCGGGACTCGAACCTAGGACTTATAATTACTAAGTCAAGGCGCTAC
>JAXCGZ010023298.1:32500-49316 GCA_037179515.1 Halocaridina rubra
TAGAAAAAAAACAAATTTTAGTCTAGATTGGAAAAGAACGATACTAACAGCAATATATAAGGACAAACACAAGTTATATTTACTTAGCAAAATACAACAGCAACAACAACAAAAAGAAATGAGTAATTGTTTGTTAATAAAAAGAATCATGAATTTCGCAATTTACCTAAATATATCCAGTCCAAAATTAAAATCTCATTTAGGTTGAGATTCTGTAAGGAATATTTTACAAGCATTATAATGATTATTTGAGTGGGGAGGGCGAGAGACTGGAGGTGCGTTAGTAAGGGCATCAAGCCTTAATCCCCAGCTCCCATATGTCTCAGTCGACCCCCATTCGAGACAGGAATAATTATAACTCATAAAGTTGTGCTCATAATGATTATTTGGATAAAAATATACTTTTATAGAAAAAAAAATAATTCATTAAGTAATACTAATAGGTTGCTGATTATGACTGCAATTGTCAATTTAATAATATTTATAACTAAAAATAAAACATGGAAATAATTCCTTGTTAATTTATTGAATAAAAAGTAGATTTCTCTTTAGACAGAGAAATTGGAGAATATTTTATACTTGATTACCTTAAAGGCCCGATTTCTTAAACAGTGTAACCTAGGATACCATATTGTTAGTTAGCTAGACACACAAATGGATTTCATAAACGCATCTGACGTGGTTCTGTGTATGGCTAGGATCCCGAACGGGATCCTAGACCCAATTTCTTAAACAGTGTAAACCTAGGATACCATATTGTTAGTTAGCTAGACACAAATGGATTTCATAAAGGCATCTGAAGTGGTTCTGTGTATGGTTAGGATCCCTTGCGGGATCCTAGTCATACACAGAACCGCGTCAGATGCATTTATGAAATCCATTTGTGTGTGTCTAGCTAACTAAAGGGCGGTTTACACGGTCAAACGGTTCGTCGAACTTGGTTCGACAGACAAGTGTTTGAAGTGATGTTCGAACGTGTGAATGGGGTATTTGGTTGTCGAACACGTTTGTCGAACGTGTTCGACAACCAAATACCCCGTTCAAAGGTTCGAACATCAATTCAAACACTTGTCTGCCGAACCGCGTTCGACGAACCGTTTGACGGTGTAAACCGCCCTTAACAATATGGTAGCCTAGGTTTACAATGTTTAAGAAATCGGGCCAAAGCCTCGAACAGTAGAATCTTAAACTAGGTATAGGCAGATTCATTAATAAAAAAAAATCCATTAAAATAAAAAATATAGAATATACATTTGTGCCATTGAAACTGAAATTGTTAGAAATATATCATCCTCCACCTCTGCAATTTTCATCCATTTTTATTACTGATGAATTGCGTTTTCTTGATTTAACTGTCAGAGGATGATGCTCTTCTCATTTATCCCTTTTTGGCATGTATGTATGTATGTATGTATGTACGATTGGAGGGATGGAGGGATAACAGCCTATGTTCCATGATTAAGTGGGTATAACAGTTCTTGTCCCTGGATAAAATGGTATGATGTTTTGATAATTAAAGATTTATAACACTTTTTCCGCTTTATAAAGTGGTTTAAATGTTTGCCCCTTAATGAAGTGATATCAAAACCCTTAAACCTCAGTTAACGGGTAATACAGTGTATTTTCTTTATTGAAGTGGTATATCAGTTTTGTTCCTTGATGAAGACGGTTGATAGCTATTACTCCTCAAAAAAGTATGACAGTTCGTCTTTTAAAAAAAATGGTATGACAGTTTTGTCTCATGAAGTGATATTGCAATTTTTATCCTTTTATAAAGTGGAATGACATTTTCATCTCATGAAAAAAAAATATGTTTTTTCTATTTCTTCAAAAATTAATGGAACAATCTTGTCCCTTGTTGAAGTGGTATGACATATCCATGCTCTGAAAAAAATATCGTTTTTTTTTTTCCCTAGAAAACTGGCATGGCAGCTTTTGCTGCTCGGTGAAGTGGCATGATAATTACATCGGGACAGGCAAAAATGTTGCCCTCTGCAGGACTTGGCACCAAACATTAAGATGTAAAAATGTAGTTCATGGGAGAGGCAGAACTAAGGGAATGACTAACAAAAGGAAAAGGACAGGCTGAAAGAATAGTCGAAGAATTGAGAACCTAGTGATATAGCTGGATTAGGCCTTGAGATGACAATATATCAGCTTTTGAAAGGATTTTAGCTTATAAGAATTAGGAAATACAGAAGGAGGAGGAGAGTTCCAGAGTATGAAGGTGGATGCAAAAAAAAAAAAAAAAAAGCAGTCGCTGCACCGATCAATCCTCGAGTAATAAAAATCAACTCAGTACCTGTGAGACGAGGCCACTTTGCGAGTATTAAGCTGCCATGGTAGTGAGGGAGGGATGCAGCTCGCCAGCTCATCAGAGCAGCAATGAAAGTAGTAGCGATAGAAAAGAATCTGCTCTTTCAGCCAGTCATTTTCCTATTGTGTACCATTAGCTCATCTCTGCATTGACCAAAACCTTTTACTTTTTCTTCGTGCCCTGGCCTTTAATAATGAGGGCAATTTTCTTGCCTGCTCCCTTACTATATTCATTGAAAAAATTATATATATATATATATATATATATATATATATATATATATATATATATATATATATATATATTATATATATATATATATATATATATATATATAGGATAGGATAGGATTGGTGGGGGAAGAACAGTGACGGCGTCGAGTGAACTCTCTTAGCCCTATTCAGGGTGTAATCACTGAGGAGAGGGGGATAAAGGATGGGAAGGATTGGGGGGATAAGCACGAAATTTAAGGAAGTAAGAGATGAATAGAGGGGGGCAAACCCTCGTGCTAAGTTACATATATATATATATATATATATATATATATATATATATATATATATATATATATATATATATATATATATATATATATATATATATATATATATATATATATATATATAATTTTTTTTACCCCAACCGGGACTCGAACCTAGGACTTATTCGAGTCCCGGTCGGGGAAAAAGAAATTATTCACGTTTTCATATATATATATATATATATATATATATATATATATATATATATATATATATATATATATATATGCTTTACAGAAAATATATTAGATTTAATAAAATAATAATAATATAATAATTAATATAATAATAATAATAATAATAATAATAATTATAATTGGCAGTAGTAGTGGCAGCAAAAGCATTAGGAGCTATGATTCTTGAGATTTTTCATCATTTAACACTTCGTATGACATAAGGGGTTAAAATGACCCCACAGAATTTTTTAAATGTTGCTAATTTGCTATTTATTGACTTAGGATTATTTACTTCCCTGACTCAGTTTAGCCTTGTCTACTTTACAGGTACAAAACGCTTTGTGACGTAAAAGTGTCTAGTTTGAAAATTACAAAGCCGCAAACTTCAATGGGGTCGCTGTAGACCCCTCCTGGCAATCCGTGTTACTTGGATTTTTCACCCAAAAGATCATATATTCAATAATAATTGTGACCTCTTCTTCTTCTTCTTCTTCGTCTACATCTTTTCCCACTTTTATGAGGGGTCGATGATTCTGGCCAGTGTTCTCCATATGTTCCTGTCCTATACCTCGCCACCCAACTAACCTTTAGACCTCAGGTCGTCACTGATGGAATCCATCTACCTACCCTGTATATCCATTTCAATCACCCTCCTCCCAACATACAGTTCATCCCTCCTAACGACATGACCATACCATCTTAGTCTACTTTCTTGCATCTTATCTGATATTTCTCTAACTTTTGAGGTACCTCTAATTACCTCATTTCTGATCTTATCGCATCTTGTCACCTCACACATCCATCTCAACATCCTCATCTCTGCCACATCCATTTTTTTCTCTTGTGTCTTCTTTACTGCCCATGTCTCTGCTCCATACATCATCGCCGGTCTCACAACTGTCTTATGCCCTTTACCCTTCAACTTAATCCCTATTCTCCTGTCGCACAGCACCTCCAGACGCTTTCTTCCAGTTCTTCCATCCCGCTTGTATTTTGTGGGTTATTTCTGACTCTAGGTCACCATCCTCTGCTACTGTTGATCCCAAAAACTTGAACTTTTCAACTCTTTTCAACACCTTTACCTGCAAATTGACCTCCCCATCGTCATCATCTCTCAACCTCAAGTACTCTGTCTTCTTCCTGCTGATTCTCAGCCCTCTATTCTCCATCACTCTTCTCACTCCTCAAGTTTCTCCTCTCGTCTGTTGCTACACAGTACAATGTCCTCTGCAAAGAGCATACACCATGGTGACTAATCTCTAATACCCTGGTTAACTACATCCAAGACCAGATCAAATAGATATGGACTCAAAGCAGACCCTTGATGCATATCAGCATTTACTGAGAGACTTTTCGTCAAGCCCACACTGCTCTTAACATTTGCCTCTGCCCTCTCATACATATCTTGGATGATTCTTACTTATTTCTCGGGGACTCCCTTTTCTCTATTACACCTCCACACCTCTTGACATGGTACTCGATCATATGCCTTTTCCAGGTCAATAAAGACCATATGCAGTCCTTTCTGTTTCTCCCGATGCTTTTCCATCATCTGTCTCAAGGCAAATATGGCATCCACTGTCCCTCTTCCAGGCATGAAGCCAAACTGTTCATCCCCAATTGTCGTTTCCTCTCTGATCTTCTCCCATATCTACATAGTATGACTTAACAACTTTATACCTCTATAGTTTCCACACTCCTGAATGCCTCCCTTCCCTTTATAGATTGGGATGATTAGGCTTCCTCTCCACTCCTCTGGCATCTTTTCCTGACTAAAGATCTTTTGCACCAAGTCCCATAAGATATCTATGCCTTCCTCTCCAAGACTCTTCCATACCTCCACTGGCATCTTATCAGGTCCTGCTGCCTTGCCATTTTTCATTTTCCTTACTGCCCGCTCTACCTCTCTTCTAGTCACTGTTGTTGTAACTGCTTCATTTGGAAGTCCATCTTCAAATACTGCTCTTGGGTTCTCTACATTTAGTAATCCTTCAAAATAAGTTTCGCATCGGCTTTTTATTTCATCCTCTTCTGCCAGAACTACTCCTTGGCTATCCTTTATTTGTCTTACTTGGGTCAAGTCTTTGGATGCAGCATCTCGGGCCTTGGCAATTCACAATATTTTCTTCTCTCTTTCTTGTGTTTCCAGCTCTTCATAGACTTCATTCAATGTTTTTGCCTTTGCTTTTGCTATTGCTCTCCTTGCCTCCTTCTTTGCCTGCTTGTACTTTTCTTTATCCTGCTCCAGGCCTGATAAATCTGCCTCTTTCTTAGCTTCTTTCCTGTTCTTCACCCATTCTTGCACTTCCTCATTCCACCACCATGACTCTTTATCATTTGGGGGTTTCTTTCCTGGTGACTTTCCAAGTACCTCCTCACCAACCCTCAAAATCACCTTACTATTCTCTGTCCACCATTCTTGTACATCCTCATGTAACCTTATATTAATAATATTTATAATTAAAAATAAAACAGGGAAATAATTCCTTGTTAATTTATTTGATAAAAAATAGATTTCTCTTTAGACAGAGAAATTGGAGAATATTTTATACTTGACTACCATAAAGGTCCGATTTCTTAAACAGTGTAAACCTAGGATACCATATTGTTAGCTAACAATATAGTACCTAGGGTAATATAACTGCTAGAATCAAAAAAAATGGAAAAAGTAAATATAATTCGTTGGTTGACTTCATGCTTTATGCAAAAATAACATGCAAATAACAAAAAGTTTAGAATTTATTGATATAATGAATATCCATTTTCAATTTGGGGTCTCATAGACCTCACTTGGCATTCCGAGTCACAAAATTTCACCTGGCGTACAAAGGCTTAAATGCATAAATGCACGTGAGGCGAGGCTAGGGTGAGTTAGGCTTAACAAATATATCATCTAATGAAAGATAAGAAAATAATATATTTAATTAGTGTTGACATAATTGAGAGAAATAGTAAATCTTTCTAAATATAATCCTCGCCAAGGAATGCCAAGGATACACACAGTCCTATATATAATAACATTATAATATGCTTAAAAATTGCTGCTATATTCATTATGCTCTGAATTCCTCTTTTTCCTATCACCCCCCCAAAAAATTATATATATATATATATATATATATATATATATATATATATATATATATATATATATATATATATATATATATATATATATATGGCCCCATTCCCCCTTGCAAGGGGAGTGTCCTAGCCAAGAAACACGCATCCGCCGCGATCCACACATACCTAAATTACTCCTCTTAGCTACTTTCAGATAAAGGGCTGCCACATTTCCCCCTCAACCACCTTGCTTAGCTCACCCATATATATATATCGATATATATATATATATATATATATATATATATATATATATATATATATATATATATATATATATATATATATATATATATATATATATATATATATATATATATATATATATATATATATATATATATATATGTATGTATGTATGTATGTATGTATGTATGTATGTATGTATGTATGTATGTATGTATGTATGTATGTATGTATGTATGTATGTATGTATGTATGTATGATATAGATATAGTATATATATATATATATATATATATATATATATATATATATATATATATATATATATATATATATATATATATATATATATATATATATATATATATATATATATATATTTTATTATGATAGCATTTATATATAATTGGATCACGGTCTGAATTGTGTGTCCACTGCCACACCCAAACCCTACCTAAACCAAAAAATGGCCGGAAGAACCCGGTAAGATTTAGAAGAAGTAAATGGTAAATTGTAAGTCAGTAAATGTAAAAGTAGTGTAATTTATTTCTTCACCATGGCTGTAAATAAATACCTCCCATACTATTCCATTAGTGACGATGAACTTATAAGGCTAACAAACAACGACAAACAAACAAACAAACAAACATTTATTTCCATTTTGTATAATGGTTATTCAACATTAATAGTAACTTATAAGTAGACATGTAATTAAACTAATAAATAAGAGGGTTAGACATATAGTTAAATTAAATGTAGTTTTCATAGAAAATAATGATGCTGTAATAAAAATGTTAACAATAATGTTAATAATAAAGTAGTAAGTATGCCACTAGATACAGGATCGTTATTATCGGCATCATTTCCATATTTGTTTCCTTACAATGAGAATAATTAGTTCTTAATGAGCAGCAACTATTTGTCCAAAAGAAAACTATATAGTTTGCCTTTGAAAGCTGTGAAGGAGGATGCATTTTTAAGATGCCCTGGAATATTATTCCAGAGTGTTGGCCCTTTAATAGTGATCATCTTTGAACCTGCTTCTGTGTTTGTTCTGTGAATAAAGAGCTCACTGCTCTGTCTTGTGTTGGTTCCCCTTATATCCCTGACTGTTTTTAAATCAAATAGCCAGCTAGGATAATGATGGTCCAAAATTTTGATTACAAAAACATAAATAGCATAAGCGACCTTATTTTCTGCCCGCAGCCACCCAAGTTTATTGAGAGCTGGTGTTATGTGGTCATATTTTCTTATTCCTCCCAGGGCAACTCGAGCTGCAAAATTAATAAGCTTCTGTATTCTGTTTATCTGAGTCTTAGTGGTAGCTCCCCAAACAGTTGTGCAGTAATTAATGTGACTTAGGGCTAGAGATTCAACAGCAATTATTCGAGTGGTAGTCTCAAAATTGTCTTTTATACGTGATAAGTACATTAATGTTCCTGTAACCTTTTTGCATACTTTATCTATGTGGGAATCAAACAACATGTGGTTATCAAAGTGAATTCCTAGGTTTTTGACTGTTTTGCTAGGTGTGATAATATTGTCGCAAAAATTAATTGTTGTGTTTTCTGGAATTTGTGCTATGTGGAACCTTGAACCAATAAATATGCACTGTGTTTTACTTTCGTTAATTAACAGCCCAATTTCTTGGAAATAGGTTTTAATTTTTGACAGAGTGTTTTCTGCTCTTAAAGTTAGCTCTGGGAGATTATTAATACCACCACTAAGGAGTAGCTGAGTGTCATCTGCATATTGTACGACTAGACAGTCAGAAATGAAAGAAGATAGATCATTTACGTAAATGGAGAAGAGGATAGGACCAAGTACTGATCCCTGTGGAACACCAAATGATACATTTTTTGGCACAGAGATAATGTTGTTAAGACGTATGGACTGTTTACGATTAGATAGATACTCGCTAAACCAGCTTGGATCAATATTTAAGTTAATACATTTACTTAAAAGAATTTCATGGTTTACACTGTCGAAGGCTTTTGATAAGTCTAATAATACAAGCATAGATATTTTTTTCATATCTATTTTATTATATATACTATACGTAACTTTAAGCAGTGCAGTTTCCGTCGAAAGTTTCGGTCTGAAACCATGTTGGTTAATACTTAATAGTCAATTTTATTCTAAATATGACATAAGTTGGCATGCAACAATTTTTTCAAATATTTTAGAGAAAATGGGTAGCAGGGAAATGGGACGATAGTTTGTCACATCTTCTCTGTCCCTCTTTTTATGCAGAGGTATTACATGTGATATTTTCCAAGAGTCAGGAAACTTTTTAGTAACAATGGAAGTGTTCATAATAGTTAGAATATAGGATGCAATCATAGGTAGAGCATCTTTGATGAACTGAAATGGTATACCATCTGAACCATAAGAGCCAGAGTTTCTTAGGCTCTTTATGGTAAGAATTAGGGTAGCACAATCAATAGGATTTATCTTGAAGTACTCTCTTGTGTTTACATTCGAAGAATTGTCATTTAAGCAATTACTCATATTTACTGAGTTGATGTTTTCTTGAGTTTTTTCATATGTATTTTTGCCAACGTTAGCAAAATAGTTATTAAAGTTTTCTGCGTTGTCTTTCAACTCCGTAATATTTTCATAACTTTCTGAGGTACTCTTTTCATTTGGTATCATGCTTCTTATCACTTTCCATGTTGCTGCTGTATCATGTCTAGAGTCATTAAATTGTTTTTTTGTAAAAGTCTTTTTTACTTACACTGATGAGAGATCTGACACGTTTTTTTTCTGTTTTATAACGTTCTCGGAGAGTCATATCATATCTGTTCATTTCTAGCTCTTTTTGTATTTGATTTCTGATTTGCATTGCCTCTTTGATGTCATTAGTTAGCCAGGGGGCTGAGGGGCAGGTTATTTTTCTTGTTACAATTGGGAAGTACAAAGTACTTCCCAATAATTTATGTATCAATGAGCTTGATAAGATGATATTTAACCCACTTGATCTAGAAAATGAAATAGATTTGTTTTTGAATAATATGAGAAACGGAACCAACTCTTTTTCAATTTATATATACTTAAATTAAATGTATTCAAATTTAAATAAATCTAATGCATTTTCGGTTTTGTGCATGAACATTAGAAGTCTTGCAAATAATCTTCAAATATTTGTTGATCACTGTTTTACAGAAAATAATATATGTGATGTAATGGGTTTTTCGGAGACTAGGCCGGATAATGATATTGAATCATTGTATAATATAAAAGGGTATAATATGTTCACTCAGAACAGAGACAGGAAAGGTGGAGGTGTATGTATGTATGTACCAAATAGGTATAGCTCGAGTGTTATAAAGGAGTGCAGTATGATGGAACGATTCATTGAATGTATTAGTGTACAGGTACATAACGGTAAGGAAAATTGCTTCTTTGCATCTGTATATAGACCACCGAAGGGGAACATGCCTGAATTCCTTGGAGCTTTACTGAAAGTATTTGATTTTGCAGCAAGAAAAAAAGTACAAAACTATTTATTTATTCGGTGATTGGAACTTAGATTTGTTTAAAATAAATTATCAAAAAGTAACTGATTTTATAAACATAATGTATTCACGTGGCTGCTTTCCACTAATTACTAAACCTACGGGAGTAACTGAAAATAGTGCATCTCTAATCGATTATATCTGGACCACAAATCTTGAAGACATAAGTAATTACATAGTGTACACCGACATAACAGATCATTTCGCAGTATACTCCCAGTTTAAAAAAGAAGAACATAAATTTGATGCATATGTAGAAAAAAGACATTACTCTGATGATAACATAGCTAAATTTACTAGAGATATATCACATGAAAAATGGCAACATATCATAGACCTGAATAATGCAAATGAAGCTTTTAATAAATTTCACTGCACATTTAGAGATAAATTTCTACACTGCTTTCCTCTAAGAAAATCGACCGTAAATAATAAAAACAACAGATGCCCACACATAACTGCAGGATTAAAAAACAGTATCAAAGAAAAACACCTATTAGAAAGGCTTGCATCAAAATGGCCTTTGTCTTTTGGAACCAGATATAAAGCTTACAAGAACAAATTAGTAACACTACTTCGAGCTGCAAAAAATGGATATTTTCAGGATAAGCTTAAGAAGGAACAAGGAAACAGCAAGTCCACCTGGAATACTATAAATAGCCTAATGGGACGAAAACAAATTAATCATTCAAAGGAAATCAAATTAAAAAATGATAATGACCACACTGCTAATATCTTTAATAATCATTTCTTAACTATAGCACAACCAACACAAGAACAACAAAATGTGCAACAAAACTCACACCGACAGTTCTTTTAATAATCCACCACACTTTTCGTTTTACTTGTATCCTGTAACAAGGGAGGAAGTCACTAAATATATAAAAACCTTAAAATCAAATACAGCGTCGGGATATGATGAAATCCCATCAAAACTGCTCCAGGTCACTGCCCATTATCATTGGTACCCCACTTGCCAACATAATAATTCTATGTTTTCAGCAAGGATGTTTTCCAGACAAACTAAAAAGTGCTAAAGTAATACTTATATTTAAGTCAGGCACTGTAGATGATGAAAATAACTATAGACCTATAGCAATCTTACCGTCCTTAAGTAAAGTGTTTGAAAAAGCGATTGATACAGACTTAAAGAATTCCTTGAAAAGTTCAACCTATTATCCGAAAATCAATACGGATTCCGTAATAATAAGACCACTGAAAAAGCAATAATGAACTTTACAATTGATGTTTATCAAAATTTGGAAAATAAAAACTTTGTTACAGGGGTTTTCCTAGACTTGTCCAAAGCATTTGACTCATTAGACCATGATATACTAATAGAAAAACTAACTTGTGTGGGTATTAGGGGAACACCATTACAGTTATTTAAGAGCTACTTGAAAAATAGAAAAAAGCCATATATTGTAATGGGAAAGCATCTTTTTGCAAACTATTGAGAGGGGAGTACAACAGGGATCAATACTGAGCCCACTGTTATTTTTAGTTAATATAAATGATATTTCCAATGCCAGTAATAAATTCAAATATATTCTTTATGCCGATGACACCAACCTCCTCTTGCATGATAATAACCTTGACCACCTGCATTCTGTTTTAAACAGTGAACTAGAAAAAATTAACAACTTGGTCTCCGTTAATAAATTAAAGCTAAATGTTTCCAAAACTGACTATATCTTATTTCAAAATAGATCTGTAGTACACAATATTGCTTGTAAGAAATATTTGGGAGTAATTATTGATGAAAATTTAAGTTGGAAATATCATATTCAATATGTCTGCTCTAAACTGTCCAAGACGTGTGGAATTTTGTATTAAAATCGCCATAACCTAACAAATGAGGCCTTAGAAAGCATATACTATTCCCTGTGTTATTCTAAAACTTAGTACGAGGGTCTGCCCCTTTCTTTTTTTTTATCTCTTTATTTAATTTTTGTGCTTTTCCCTCCAATTCCCTTGTGTCCTTAATTCCCTCCTCTTTTTTCACCTCCTATCCTATCCCATCCTAAAAAAAAATCCTATTAAATACTGATATAGATCAGATCGATCATAAAGAATCTGAATTTCACATCAAAACTTAGCACGAGGGTCTGCCCCTCTCTTTTGTTTCTCTTTATTTAATTTTCGTGCTTTTCCCTCCAATTCCCTTATATCCTTAATTCCCTCCCCCTTTTTTCCCCTCCTATCCTATCCCATCCTAAAAAAAAAAAATCCTATTAAATACTGTTTGTCCATCTGGGGTTGTACTTAGCCGTCAATTGTAAAGGATGTATTTGTAACTCGGAAAAGACTGATCAGAACTATTACATATAGTGGAAAATATGACTCTACTCCCTCTTTATTCAAGGAGCTAAACTTGCTTAAATTTAGCTACTTGATACAATATTTCTGTCTTATTATTATACATAGTGATGTTAATAATAACAAAATTATTTAGATTTATTCAACACAACCATGGAACCAGAGGTAACAATATAAATTTGATATGTCCACAGCCGAGAACAACCATGTACAAATCTTCTATTCACTGTTTTTGCCCAAAATGTTGGAATGCATTACCAGAAGATTTAAAAACAATAACTGGCACAACTTTATTTAAAAAGAAACTCAAACAGCATTTATTTACTAGGCAAAATCAAGCAGCTGTTGATTAATAATTAATACAGTATTGGTGCATCATTATGTCCAGGTTAAGGTCAGGTTACTATTTTGTTTTATTACAAGGTAAGTATGAGATTGCTATAATGGAGCTTTTGTTAACTATTGCCGTCACACTTTAAATTATGTAAAATGTATATTAAAATGCTTGCCGAGGAGCTCTTTCTCAGCAGGCTAGTGCCTCTGAATATAATGTACATATTTATTCCTGCATGTATACTGAATATTTGGCAATAAAATCTATGACATCTGTGACATCTATTCAAAAATCACTAACAATCTAAATTGAAACGTTCGTTCCGGTTTTACGTCACGGACTCCCTTTTCTACTAAGGGTAGAACGGTTACCTTTTTGAGAAGGACTTGTTTTGGAAGATGTAATCGTTACCCTGAGTGAATGTCCTTGATAACCTCAGACCTTGACGGGGCGTGAACCCTCGACTTGACGCCTCAGAGTCGCGGACGCTACCGATTGAGCCATGGTGACTACTACCAATCTAAATTGTAACACTCATGTAATTTCCTCAACCTAAAATCTGCCCTTTTATCTAATCATAAAGTAAAACAAGTCTCGAATCATAATAAAAGAAACACCGTAATTCCTTACGACCTGGATTCCTCTTTCCTTTAACCACAATAGGATTTGGAATCTCATGAACTTTGTCAGAAGAGATGACGATGCAGCAAACTTCACTGGGGTCGCTGTAGACCCCACCTGGCAATCCGTGTTACTTGAATTGTGTGTCTAATGCCACATCCAAACCCTACTCTAAAGTCACTACCAATCTAAACTGCAACACTCATGTAATTTCCTCAACCTAAAATCATCCTTTTATCTAATCAAAAAGTAAAACAAGTCTCGAATTATAATAAAAGATACACCTTAATTCCTTACGGCCGGGATTCCCCTTTCTTTTAACCACAATAGGATTTGGAATCTCATTGAACTTTGTCAGAAGAGGTGACCAAGCGTTAATGTTCTCTTTTCAAAGTTTTCTAAAAAAAAAAAAAATGAAATGTTGTCGACAAGTAAAAAAAAATAAACTTGGAAGTCAGAAAGAGTGAAAAAACATAGAACTTTCATTAAAAATGCAATTACATGGCAGTTAAAATTCTTAATCTTCTGAAACCAAGTGTGTCTACATATCTGTATGTTGCTCTTCCTTTTGGGATTATTATTATTATTATTATTATAAGGAAAAATAGAATCTGAATTTCAGATCAAAACTTAGCACGAGGGTCTGCCCCTCTCTTTTTTTCTCTTACTTTATTTAATTTTCGTGCTTTTCCCTCTAATTCGATTATATCCTTAATTCCCTCCCCTTTTTTCCCCTCCTATCCTATCCTTAAAAAAAGAAAAAATATTATAAATCTGATTTCCAAATCAAAACTTAGCACGAGGGTCTGCCCCTCTCTTTTTATCTCTATTTAATTTTCTTGCTTTTTACTCCAATTCCCTTATATCCTTAATCCCCTCCTCTTTTTCCCCTCCTATCCCATCCTAAAAAAAAATGCCAATAACATCAACAGAGTTCAAACTTTTCAAGTATATGTAAAACGTTAAAAAAAATATATGCATAATTTACTCATTTGTGTAGTCATTGAACTTTTATTTCCAAAGCTGGAAATAGGCAACAAACTATGCTTATGTTATTCGGTAACTAAATCATGTGATTATGCCATTAGGTGAGTGAGGTTAATAGGTACACAGTACCATCACAAGCTAAGCTTTTCAGGGGCACTATAAATGCTATTCCTGACTCTTCTTCTGGAAATATAATTGCAAATTGACATAATTCAGAGGTTTCTTCTCTCATTCCAATATACATTGCACTCTTACTTCATCTTCCTTTTATTTTTTTTCTTTAATGTTCCGGTTTTACGTCATGAACTCCCTTTTCTACCAAGGGCTAGGACGGTTGCCTTATGGCGAAGGACTTGTTTTAGCAGATGTAATCGTTACCCTGAGTGCATGACCTTGCTAACAAAAAGAAAATCCTTTATTGTCACAAAATGCACAGTGGGTATATATATATATATATATATATATATATATATATATATATATATATATATATATATATATATATATATATATATATATATATATATATATATATATATATATATATATATATATATATATATATATATATATATATATATATATATATATATATATATATATATATATATATATATATATATAGTATATATATATATATATATATATATATATTTACATATATATATATATAGATATATATATATATATATATATATATATATATATATATATATATATATATATATATATATATATATATATATATATATATATATATATATATATATAGATATATATATATAATACAAGAAACATCATGAATAAATATCACAACACTTTAGGGTAATTTTTGCAGAGTAGCCCATGCACATTAATGCATTGATATATATATATATATTTTTTCGATGGGATAGGATAGGAGGAGAAAAAGGGGAGGGGATTAAGGATATAAGGGAATTGGAGGGAAAAGCACGAAAATTAAATAAAGTAAGAGAGAAAAAGAGAGGGGCAGACCCTCGTGCTAAGTTTTGATCTGAAATTCAGATTCTGCATCTCGAGAGATATTATCAGCTAATGTGTAAGTGTTTTCTCAGTCTCAACTTGATTTTCTGTTCTTTTTCTGTTTCATTTATGTTCCCTGGTAGACTAGTCCAAAATCTGGGGCTCCTGACAGGCAGGGCTTTTTTTTTTTTTTTTTTTTTTTTTTGAATCAAGAGATTTCATGATTGTCTAGTGTTTCTTTCCACTGATCTGCTAATGGTATTTATCTGCATAGCTCTTCAGGTATGACACATTTTATTAACTTATTCATCACCACGTCGAATATGATTTGGTCTTCTACTTTAAGCCCTTTTAGCTCCCATATAAATGGAGCTGCCCGGTCAAAATTTTTGCCTTGACCAACAGCGAATTAGTCCCAAGAATTAGTCAAGTTATTAACAGTAGGCAGTGATGTAACAAGAGAAAGTCCTACTTTAATTCTTAGGTCTTTGGGTATGCGATCTAGATAAGCTCTTGATCCAATGAATATGAGTTGAGTTTTACTTGAATTTACCCAAAACCCCTTCATTGTCAAATATTGTATTACTCTTTCAATTGGGGATTCCATTTCTAAGATGAGGAGGTCAAGATGTTCTATATTTTTGGAGAGAAAATTCTGGGCATCATCTGCAAATTGGACAAACATGGCGTTTTGAGCAACAGTTTATAAATCGTTAAGTAATATATTAAAAAGAATGGGACCGAGTATTGAATCCTAAAGGAACACCAAACTCAACAGAGAGCTCTGATAATACGTGTTTTTCTATAGTTACTGACTGCATGCGATTAGTTAAATAACTGTTAAGGCAGAAGTCATTTATTTGTAAGCCTTTCATTTTCCTTAAGAGAATTGGGTATCGAAAGCTTTACAGAAATCACATAGGTAAGGAGTGATATCTCATTTTTATCTCTGTTTTTGCATAATCTGTCAGTAACTTGTGTTAAGGTAGTTTGTGTAGATAGACCATTCCTGAATCCCTTTTGGGTTTACGGAAATAGATGGTTTTTTGACAAGTATTTATACAACTGGTTTGCAAACAATTTTCTCTAAAACTTTTGATAAAATTGGGGGAAGGGCAATGGCTCTGTAGTTGTTTGGATCCTCATTGTCTCCCTGTTTAAAACCTGTTATGTAATTCCATATTCCCATTCTTCTGGGTATACCCATGTTACAATGGACGTATTGACAATCACAGTTATGTAACAAATTAGTATAGGTCGTAAATCTTTCAAGAATTTGTAGACATTTAATTTGCTCCACAAGAACTTTTATTTTCCTACTTTATTTTATTATATATATTACTGAGATTATGTCTACAGGTTGAGGACTAAATACAGCCCCTTGCCACCTTGATAGTTTAATGCTTTTGCCGTGTCATTTTGGTTTTCTTGAAGGCTTTTTGACTTTATGGTTTCATAAACCTCTTTCCCTATGTTTTCAAAAAACTTGTTACACATTTCACTGATTGATCATTTATATGTATCTTTAGAGTTATATTTTCTTGGTACAATATCTTTTATAATCGTCCATATGTTGCAATTTCTTTAATTTGCAGCTCTGGAAGATGTTTTTGATGTTTGCTTTAGCCTGTTTAATGAGAGTTTTCAATTCATTATGATCTTGGTTTAGCTTTTGTTTCATCTCATTTCGATCTGATATAGCGATATTT
>JAXCGZ010023299.1:5000-7500 GCA_037179515.1 Halocaridina rubra
GGGAGAATAACTTCTCCCCAAACTCTAGTTTTGGGGTGTCTAAATGTGCGTGGTTGTAGTACGATAGAGAGCAAAAGATGTGAGATTGGATATATGTTTGGTAAGAGGAGGATGGATGTATTGGCATTGTGTGAGACGAAGATGAAAGGAAAAGGAGAAGTGGCATTTGGTGATGTGACGGGTAGGGTGTCTGGGGTTGAAAGGGGGAGAGCGAGAGAAGGTGTGGCATTATTGCTGAGTGAATGGATGGTAAATCAGGTAGTGGAATGGAAAGAAGTGTCATCTAGGCTGATGTGGGTGAGGGCTAGGATAGGAAGGGAATGTTGAGCTTTTGTTAGTGCGTATGGGCCAGGATGTGAGAGAAGTGAGGAAGAGCGTGATGAATTCTGGAATGAGTTAACTAGATGTGTGGATGGTCTGAGTAGAAGGAACTATGTAGTTGTGTTGGGTGACTTGAATGCCAGAGTGGGTGATGGAGAGATAGAAGGTGTTGTAGGAAAGTATAGGGTACCAGGTGGGAATGAGAGTGGCGAGAGACTGTTAGATATGTGTGTGGAGCAAAAGTTGGTGATAGGTAATAGTTTATTTAAGAAGAAGTTAATAAATAAGTATACATGGATGAGAGTGGCAAATGGAAGAGTGAAAGAAAGAGCATTGATGGATTATGTGTTGGTAGCAAAGAGCATGATTGGTAGAGTGAAAGATGTACATGCATTCATGGGTGTGGCTGCTGGGATGTCTGATCATTTTTTGGTTGAAGCAAAAGTGGTAGTAGCAAAAGAGTGGGGAAATAGTGTGGGGGGATGTAGAAGGGAAATAGTGAAGGTGGAAGAGTTGAAAAAGCCAGAGAAGAGACAGGAATATCAGGACAGGTTGAGAGTGGCATATGACAGGGTGAAAGAAAGAGAAGTTGGGGAGTTAGGGGAGGAATGGGGGTTGATGAAAGAATGTTTTGTGGGACATGCAAGTGATGTGTGTGGAAAGAGGTTTGTTGGAGGTGGCATGAGGAGGGGCAGCGAGTGGTGGAATGAAGGGGTGAAAATGAAGGTGGAAGAGAAAAAGAGGGCTTTTGAGGAATGGCTGCAGTGTAAAAGTAGGGAGAAGTATGAAAGATATAGGGAGAAAAATGTGGAAACCAAGCGGAAGGTAGAGGAAGAGAAGAGGTTGGCATATGTTAGGTGGGGACAGGATTTTAGTAGGTCATATGAGGAGAATAAAAAGAAGTTTTGGAAAGAAGTGAAGAGAGCAAGGAAGGGTGGATCGAGGATGGAAGAGACAGTGAAAGATGTGAATGGACAGATGGTAAGAGGGAACGATGCAAGGAAAAGATGGACAGAATATTTTGAGTGCTTGCTGAATGTTGAGGAAGATAGAGAGGCAGCTATAGTGGCAGTGGGAGGGGTTCAAGGGCCAGTAATGGGAGATGAAAATGAGAGAGAGATTACAAGAGAGGAGGTGAAAAGGGCATTGTATGAAGCGAAAGCAGGTAAAGCACCTGGAATGGATGGTGTGAGAGCGGAGATGTTGAAAGAAGGGGGTGTGACTGCATTGGAATGGTTAGTGAGAGTGTTTAATATATGCTTTATGTTGTCATTGGTGCCAGTGGATTGGGTGATTGCCTGTATAGTGCCCCAATACAAAGGTAAGGGAGATATGTATGAATGCAGTAATTTTAGGGGTATAAGTTTGTTGAGTGTGGTAGGAAAAGTGTATGGTAGGATACTGGTTAATAGGATTAGGAATAAGACAGAATATGTGATCGCGGAAGTGCAGAGAGGTTTTAGGAGAGGTAGAGGTTGTATAGATCAGATTTTTATAGTTAGGCAGTTATGTGAGAAATATTTAGCAAAGGGTAAGGATGTGTATTTTGCATTTTTGGATCTGGAGAAAGCATATGATAGAGTTGATAGAGAGGCTATGTGGAATGTTTTGAGGTTATATGGAATCAATGGTAAATTGTTGCATGCAGTGAAGAGTTTATATGAGGGTAGTAGAGCTTGTGTTAGGGTAGGGAATGAAGTGAGTGAGTGGTTTCCAGTGAGAGTGGGACTGAGACAGGGATGTGTGATGTCACCATGGCAGTTCAATTTGTATATTGATGGAGTTGTAAGAGAGGTGAATGAGCGAGTGCGTGGTCGAGGTTTGAGAATGGTAGATGGGGATGATAACGAGTGGGAGCTGAATCAGTTGCTGTTTGCAGATGATACTGTGGTGGTGGCAGATTCAGAGGAAAAGCTGTGTCAGTTAGTGTCAGAATTTGGAATGGTGTGTGAGAGAAGGAAGCTGCGAGTGAATGTGGGAAAGAGTAAGGTTATGAGGTGTACAAGAAATGAGGATGGCGCTGGATTGAATGTTATGTTGAATGGAGAGACACTTGAGGAGGTTAATCAGTTTAAGTATTTAGGCTCGGTTATAGCTGCAAATGGTGGAGTGGAAGCAGATGTGTGTCACAGAGTGAATGAAGGATGTAAAGTGTTGGGTGCATTGAAAGGAGTGATGA
>JAXCGZ010023299.1:15000-17500 GCA_037179515.1 Halocaridina rubra
ATATATATATATATATATATATATATATATATATATATATATATATATATATATATATATATATATATATATATATATATATATATATATATATATATATATATATATATATATATATATATATATATATATATATATATATATATATATATATATATATATATATATATATATATATATATATATATATATATATATATATATATATATATATATATATATATATATATATATATATATATATATATATATATATATATATATATATATATATATATATATATATATATATATATATATATATATATATATATATATATATATATATATATATATATATATATATATATATATATATATATATATATATATATATATATATATATATATATATATATATATATATATATATATATATATATATATATATATATATATATATATATATATATATATATATATATATATATATATATATATATATATATATATATATATATATATATATATATATATATATATATATATATATATATATATATATATATATATATATATATATATATATATATATATATATATATATATATATATATATATATATATATATATATATATATATATATATATATATATATATATATATATATATATATATATATATATATATATATATATATATATATATATATATATATATATATATATATATATATATATATATATATATATATATATATATATATATATATATATATATATATATATATATATATATATATATATATATATATATATATATATATATATATATATATATATATATATATATATATATATATATATATATATATATATATATATATATATATATATATATATATATATATATATATATATATATATATATATATATATATATATATATATATATATATATATATATATATATATATATATATATATATATATATATATATATATATATATATATATATATATATATATATATATATATATATATATATATATATATATATATATATATATATATATATATATATATATATATATATATATATATATATATATATATATATATATATATATATATATATATATATATATATATATATATATATATATATATATATATATATATATATATATATATATATATATATATATATATATATATATATATATATATATATATATATATATATATATATATATATATATATATATATATATATATATATATATATATATATATATATATATATATATATATATATATATATATATATATATATATATATATATATATATATATATATATATATATATATATATATATATATATATATATATATATATATATATATATATATATATATATATATATATATATATATATATATATATATATATATATATATATATATATATATATATATATATATATATATATATATATATATATATATATATATATATATATATATATATATATATATATATATATATATATATATATATATATATATATATATATATATATATATATATATATATATATATATATATATATATATATATATATATATATATATATATATATATATATATATATATATATATATATATATATATATATATATATATATATATATATATATATATATATATATATATATATATATATATATATATATATATATATATATATATATATATATATATATATATATATATATATATATATATATATATATATATATATATATATATATATATATATATATATATATATATATATATATATATATATATATATATATATATATATATATATATATATATATATATATATATATATATATATATATATATATATATATATATATATATATATATATATATATATATATATATATATATATATATATATATATATATATATATATATATATATATATATATATATATATATATATATATATATATATATATATATATATATATATATATATATATATATATATATATATATATATATATATATATATATATATATATATATATATATATATATATATATATATATATATATATATATATATATATATATATATATATATATATA
Organism: Halocaridina rubra; assembly: GCA_037179515.1. NCBI lineage: Eukaryota > Metazoa > Arthropoda > Malacostraca > Decapoda > Atyidae > Halocaridina > Halocaridina rubra. The sequence continues at coordinate 17,150 of JAXCGZ010023299.1, forward strand.
TATATATATATATATATATATATATATATCCGTCAATGCTAAAAAAAAATGTTCTCACATGTGGGTATTTCTTCATATACTTATCTTGATTGGGTTGATTCTAAAGCAGTCAGAATCATTAATGACTCTTCTCTTACTTCTATCCAAGATTCTCTATCTCTTCACCATAAGGTGTCTTCCATTTTTCTTTTCTATCACTAATAATTTCATCACTGCTCTGATAAGCTGACGATTTGCATCCCTACCACACTGTCAAGGTCCGTAACACTCTTCAAGCAGCCTTGTCTCACCAGTACTTTGTGGAGGTTTGTATTAGCTCGCGGATTGGTCAATGCAGCGACTCGCTCACCC
>JAXCGZ010023299.1:22500-25000 GCA_037179515.1 Halocaridina rubra
ATATATATATATATATATATATATATATATATATATATATATATATATATATATATATATATATATATATATATATATATATATATATATATATATATATATATATATATATATATATATATATATATATATATATATATATATATATATATATATATATATACTATATATATATATATATATATATATATATATATATATATATATATATATATATACATATATATATATATATATATATATATATATATATATATATATATATATATATATATATATATATATATATATATATATATATATATATATATATATATATATATATATATATATATATATATATATATATATATATATATATATATATATATATATATATGAAAAGCTTTAAGCTCGAAATATATAGCCGATATTGGAGAGTTAGAAAGAGAAAATAAAAACAATTACTCCAGTTTTCTCCTTTATGCAGCATTCTTGATTGACATCTTTTCAATTAACAGGAAAAAAAAATCTTCCCAGTCATTCATGTTAGGAATATCTTTTATATTCCTTTAGACAATTAAAATGAAGATAGGATTACTAATAAATTCCTTGATAATAGATAAATATTTTGAATATTCGACAACTATCTATGTTCTAATGGATATTTTCAAACAATTTCATCTTGACTTCAGATACGAAATACAGAGACTTTGCACATACAAATTAAATTATTAATGGTTGTTTATCTCATTTTCTAGAGTAATTATATATTTGGCAAAGCTGAAAATATTTTAAATGTCAGCATCAAATGAGGTGTTAAAGCTTTGATACTGGACAATAAGGAGCATTTCGCTTCTCAAAGTTCAATAATAAGTTATATTAATTTCATAAGAGCTTCTCTGAAGAGAAATGATACTTGTCCAACGCAGCTGTCTTAAATCCAATTTCCTCTCGGGGAACATGCTGGTTTCCCTTGATATATTTTACTTCTATATTATAATTACACTTGAAAGAGATTACACTTGAAGGTAAATATAAAGTAAAAATCTAACTACAATTTTATCATTCAAATATTAGTTCGATTAAAAAATTCGACTTTAAATTCAACAAAGACCTGAAATTTTCAGCGTGTGTCCTAGGTCTTCGTAGAGAAGGATTTGTGATTTTAACAAATAACAATAGTATGTCTCTAAATCTCTTTTCCTTCACTTATTCTGCAATTGCAGCTTCCTAAAAATCGCCAGTGAAGGACAAAAACAGCGTGGTAAGATATCTCCTAAAAGAAAAAGAAAAAAAAAACGGAGACTTTATTTCCTACCCTAAAAACACTGGTACGAAAAGGGTGTGAATTTAATTTTCACTGTTCTACTTAGATTAATATGTGATTAAAAAAAGATATACCACCTGACTGATAAAATGGTCACTTTTTCATTTGCTGCATTAAAACAAGAGGGACTGTCTGTTGATGTGGAATAAGTAGTTAGATCATATTTACCTTTGGATATTAAAAAAAAAAATCATATTTTTTTGGTCATAAGTCGCAAATAATTCACTCTACTTGGTTTTTAACCCTTTGTTATGAAATATTTCGAAAATACTACTAATTGTATGAGAAATGACTGGGAAAGTGTGGGAAAGCGGAGTGAAACTTAGATTTTTCTATTTAAACTGAAAGGAAAAGACAAAAAATGACTTAGGAATCGCTCTGAAAATTTCATATAAAAGAAAAAAAATTATCTCGGTTTTGATCTATGTCCAGGAAAAATGAACAACACTAGAAATTGCCAAAATATTAACCAAAATTGTAAGGAAAAAAAAAATTCTGTAATTATTTACGGTGAATTGCATTTATTTTGAATTCTAGAGGTCTCATTTTCATATATTCATCAATGAAATTTGGACAGAAATATATATCTTTCACTTTTCTTCTGAATGTGAAAAAGTCTTTGCTGAAAAATGATGTAAATCATGATTTCTTACTTGGTTATGTGTTATTTAATAGAAAGCCATTTTTTTTCATAAGGTTTATTGATACCAGTCGCTAACGTATTTGTAAAAAGAGAGTTTAATATTATGAAAAATGCTATAATATTTAATTTAATTTTTATTTTTATCATTAATATTATTATTATTATTTTAATTATTATTTTTATCATTATTATTATTATTATAATTATAATTATTATTATTATTATTATTATTATTATTATTATTATTATTATTATTATTATTATTATTATTATTATTATTATTATTATTATTATTATTATTATTATTATTATTATTATTATTATTATTATTATTATTATTATTATTATTATTATTATTATTATTATTATTATTATTATTATTATTATTATTATTATTATTATTATTATTATTATTATTATTATTATTATTATTATTATTATTATTATTATTATTATTATTATTATTATTATTATTATTATTATTATTATTATTATTATATTATTATTATTATTATTATTATTATTATTATTATTATTATTATTATTAT
>JAXCGZ010023299.1:42500-47500 GCA_037179515.1 Halocaridina rubra
TCTCGCTCTCCCCCTATCAACCCCAGACACCCTACCCGTCACATCACCAAATGCCACTTCTCCTTTTCCTTTCATCTTCGTCTCACACAATGCCAATACATCTATCCTCCTCTTACCAAACATATATCCAATCTCACATCTTTTGCTCTCTATCGTACTACAACCACGCACATTTAGACACCCCAAATCTAGAGTTTGGGGAGAAGTTATTCTCCCCTCTACTCCCCTTATTCTTTGACGTCTCGCAGGAGGTTGATACAAAGGGGGGTAATCCTAGTCCCCCGCCCCGTCCACTTTTAGTCGCCTTTTACGACACGCAGGGAATACGGTGAGGCTATTCTTTAATATTATGCCCGCCACACAGGGCACATATATATATATATATATATATATATATATATATATATATATATATATATATATATATATATATATATATATATATATATATATATATATATATATATATATATATATATATATATATATATATATATATATATATATATATATATATATATATATATATATATATATATATATATATATATATATATATATATATATATATATATATATATATATATATATATATATATATATATATATATATATATATATATATATATTTATATATATATATATAATTCAGTTAGAATGTGTTCATCCCTAAGTATAGCAGATATAAGCTATAAGGTTGGATTCCTTTTATACCTTCTGTGGTGCGTAGTTGGTAGCGCCTTGACTTACTAATTATAAGTCCTAGGTTCGAGTCCCGGTCGGGGTAAAAAAAAATGACTCATGTTTTCACATATGTAATGTGCTTGCTTGGTTATTGTATGACCCGAATGAGATTGGGAATTGAATTAAATGCTAAAATGAAGCCACAAGTGAGGTTGGGGAATCTGTAATATGAACATAGTGGCATTCAGTTAGAATGCGTTCATCCCTAAGTATAGCAGATGTAAGCTATAAGGTTGGATTCCTTTTATACCTTTTGTGGTGCGTAGTTGGTAGCGCCTTGACTTACTAATTATAAGTCCTAGGTTCGAGTCCCGGTCGGGGTAAAAAAAAAATGATTCATGTTTTCACATATGTAATGTGTTTGCTTGGTTATTGTATGACCCGAATGAGATTTTGAATTGAATTAAATGCTAAAATGAAGCCACGAGTGAGGTTGGGGAATCTGTAATATGAACATAGTGGCATTCAGTTAGAATGCATTCATCCCTAAGTATAGCAGATATAAGCAATAAGGTTGGATTCCTTTTATACCTTCTGTGGTGCCTAGTTGGTAGCGCCTTGACTTACTAATTATAAGTCCTAGGTTCGAGTCCCGGTCGGGGTAAAAAAAAAATGATTCATATATATATATATATATATATATATATATATATATATATATATATATATATATATATATATATATATATATATATATATATATATATATATATATATATATATATATATATATATATATATATATATATATATATATATATATATATATATATATATATATATATATATATATATATATATATATATATATATATATATATATATATATATATATATATATATATATATATATATATATATATATATATATATATATATATATATATATATATATATATATATATATATATATATATATATATATATATATATATATATATATATATATATATATATATATATATATATATATATATATATATATATATATATATATATATATATATATATATATATATATATATATATATATATATATATATATATATATATATATATATATATATATATATATATATATATATATATATATATATATATATATATATATATATATATATATATATATATATATATATATATATATATATATATATATATATATATATATATATATATATATATATATATATATATATATATATATATATATATATATATATATATATATATATATATATATATATATATATATATATATATATATATATATATATATATATATATATATATATATATATATATATATATATATATATATATATATATATATATATATATATATATATATATATATATATATATATATATATATATATATATATATATATATATATATATATATATATATATATATATATATATATATATATATATATATATATATATATATATATATATATATATATATATATATATATATATATATATATATATATATATATATATATATATATATATATATATATATATATATATATATATATATATATATATATATATATATATATATATATATATATATATATATATATATATATATATATATATATATATATATATATATATATATATATATATATATATATATATATATATATATATATATATATATATATATATATATATATATATATATATATATATATATATATATATATATATATATATATATATATATATATATATATATATATATATATATATATATATATATATATATATATATATATATATATATATATATATATATATATATATATATATATATATATATATATATATATATATATATATATATATATATATATATATATATATATATATATATATATATATATATATATATATATATATATATATATATATATATATATATATATATATATATATATATATATATATATATATATATATATATATATATATATATATATATATATATATATATATATATATATATATATATATATATATATATATATATATATATATATATATATATATATATATATATATATATATATATATATATATATATATATATATATATATATATATATATATATATATATATATATATATATATATATATATATATATATATATATATATATATATATATATATATATATATATATATATATATATATATATATATATATATATATATATATATATATATATATATATATATATATATATATATATATATATATATATATATATATATATATATATATATATATATATATATATATATATATATATATATATATATATATATATATATATATATATATATATATATATATATATATATATATATATATATATATATATATATATATATATATATATATATATATATATATATATATATATATATATATATATATATATATATATATATATATATATATATATATATATATATATATATATATATATATATATATATATATATATATATATATATATATATATATATATATATATATATATATATATATATATATATATATATATATATATATATATATATATATATATATATATATATATATATATATATATATATATATATATATATATATATATATATATATATATATATATATATATATATATATATATATATATATATATATATATATATATATATATATATATATATATATATATATATATATATATATATATATATATATATATATATATATATATATATATATATATATATATATATATATATATATATATATATATATATATATATATATATATATATATATATATATATATATATATATATATATATATATATATATATATATATATATATATATATATATATATATATATATATATATATATATATATATATATATATATATATATATATATATATATATATATATATATATATATATATATATATATATATATATATATATATATATATATATATATATATATATATATATATATATATATATATATATATATATATATATATATATATATATATATATATATATATATATATATATATATATATATATATATATATATATATATATATATATATATATATATATATATATATATATATATATATATATATATATATATATATATATATATATATATATATATATATATATATATATATATATATATATATATATATATATATATATATATATATATATATATATATATATATATATATATATATATATATATATATATATATATATATATATATATATATATATATATATATATATATATATATATATATATATATATATATATATATATATATATATATATATATATATATATATATATATATATATATATATATATATATATATATATATATATATATATATATATATATATATATATATATATATATATATATATATATATATATATATATATATATATATATATATATATATATATATATATATATATATATATATATATATATATATATATATATATATATATATATATATATATATATATATATATATATATATATATATATATATATATATATATATATATATATATATATATATATATATATATATATATATATGTATATATATATATATATATATATATATATATATATATATATATATATATATATATATATATATATATATATATATATATATATATATATATATATATATATATATATATATATATATATATATATATATATATATATATATATATATATATATATATATATATATATATATATATATATATATATATATATATATATATATATATATATATATATATATATATATATATATATATATATATATATATATATATATATATATATATATATATATAATATATATATATATATATATATATATATATATATATATATATATATATATATATATATATATATATATATATATATATATATATATATATATATATATATATATATATATATATATATATATATATATATATATATATATATATATATATATATATATATATATATATATATATATATATATATATATATATATATATATATATATATATATATATATATATATATATATTATATATATATATATATATATATATATATATATATATATATATATATATATATATATATATATATATATATA
>JAXCGZ010023300.1:0-49194 GCA_037179515.1 Halocaridina rubra
TAGTCACATCATATATATATATATATATATATATATATATATATATATATATATATATATATATATATATATATATATATATATATATATATATATATATATATATATATATATATATACACTAACAACATACAAACAAGTTAGGTTCCAGAAGTCCGTTCATAAATTGTGGTCAGGTGAACAGTACTGTACAATATACAGTATACATATGTTGTACTGTACAGCACCTAGGCTAAAGACACTTATTACATAAAACAAAGTATATAGTATTAATGAATTTTAATGCAGTAATAATAATTAAATATTAACGCACAGTTCAAGATTGCATGCATTAATATATGGGTTGATAATAGGTAGTTTTTAATTTGTGTCTGTGAATGTTCATAACTCGGTTGTTTGTAAGTAGGGGAGCCTCTGTATATATATATATATATATATATATATATATATATATATATATATATATATATATATATATATATATATATATATATATATATATATATATATATATATATATATATATATATATATATATATATATATATATTATATAATTTTTTTTTTGTGACACCGGGACAGGCAAAAACTGCCCTCATCAATAAAGGCCCGGGCACGTGAAAATACTAGAACGAAGGAAAAGAAAAAGGTTAAGGACAAGGCAGAGATGAGGTAATGTCACACACAGGAAAACGACAGACAGAAAAAACCGTCAAAGTACAGAGGACCCAGAGATATGGAGGACTAGGCAATGAGATGAAGATAAATCTGCTTTTTGAAGGATGATAGGTCATAAAAATTAGGAAAGACAGAAGGAGGAAGAGAGTTCCAGAGTATGGAGGTAGATGGGAAGAAGCAGTTGCTGCACCGACCAATCCGCGATCTACAAATCTCCACACAGTATCTGTGAGATGAGGCTGCTTGGCGACTTGTTACGTGGCCTTGGCAGTGGGGGAGGGATGCAATTCGCCAACTCATCAGAGCAGCGATAGAAAAGAGAAATGGGAAAATACCTTACGGCGGAGAGAGAATCCAGATTAGAAGTAAGAGAAGTCATTAATGAGTCTGACTGCCATAGAGTCAACCCTAACAAGGAGATAAGTATAAGAATAAGCACCCCAGATGTGTGAGCAGTATTTTAAGCAGGGGCGGATAAAACCTTTATAAATTTTAAGTAACTGTAAAGAGGAAAAGCAATGACGAAAACGAAACATAACCTCCAAATTTTGGGATGAAGATTTGGATTATGTGATTCCTCCAAGACAAATTAGAAGCTATATGGATTCCTAATATGTTGATAGAATTAAGAGGGTAAATTTCGTTAGTGTTGAAGACATTAGGGTTATCAGGAGGAGAAGAAGATAAAGAGATAGCCAGAAACTGTGTCTTGGAGGCATTGAATCTAACTAAATTTTGAGTGCCTCACTCAGATACTCTCTGCAAATCAGAGTTGAGAGTAGAAGAAGGAGTGATACGAGACTGATTACATGTAGCAGATGAAGGTTGAGAAGAAAAGGCAGAGGAAAAGTGAAGGGCATGAAGAAGAGAGGAAGATGGGGATTGTAGAAGATCATTGATGAAAAAGAAAGAACAGAGTAGGTGAAAGATTAGAGGTCTGTGGAACACCACTGGTAACAGAGAAAGGGCTAGATGTCACACCATCAACAACTACTTATAAAAACGGTCAGTAAAAAAACTGGAAATCAGAGAACAGAAAGAAGGGGTAAAGCTATAGGCAGAGAATTTGGCCTTGTGCCAGACTCTGTCAAAGCCTTAGAGATATCAAGGTGACGATAAATGATTCCCCACAGTTCCCCAGAGAAGATGACCATACATGAGTAAGATAGGACTGGAGATCACTAGTGGATCTTGCCTTGCGGAAGCCGTACTGGTGAGCATTGAGCAAAGTTTCGAAAACTTTAGCAATAGAGGAGGTTAGGGCAATAGTTCGGTAGTTTGAAGGAATAGAGCAGTCACCCTTCTTAGGAACTGGTTGAACTAGAGCATGCTTCCAAGATGAAGGATAGATACTGGTTGACAGAAAGAGGTAAAAAAGACGGCAAGGCATGAAAGCCAGTTCATCTTCAACTCCTTAAGGAACCTTGCAGGGATACCATCGGGACCAGATGCCTTGTTCGTCTTTAGCGAGCAAAGAACCTTATGAACTTTGCGTGAAGAAAGGATAAGGGAGGGCATAGGGTTAGAGAGGGTAAAGATTGAGGAACAGGTGCTCTGAAATCGTTTATAAAAAAGTCGGCAGAAAAATGAGAGCCAAAGAGAGTGGCTTTGTCAGTGGGAGAACAAGCTATAGAACCATCAAAACGAATGATAGGGGGGAAGCTTGAGTTACAGAAGTTTTTGGAGAGGTTTTTGGCTAAGGGCCAGAAGCATTTGTCGTTGGGAGAGGAGTTAAGGTCATCAACTTTCCTTCTTATAAAGGAAGCCTTAGACCTTCGAATCTGAGCAGTACAGTGATTCCTAGCTACAATAAAAGCAGAGCGAGTTAAATCATAAGGAGAGGCTTGGTAAGATCGGTGTGCCCAATTCCTGGCCTGGATAGCCATGGAGCAGGCACGGTCAAACCAAGGTTTAGGGGGAGAGAAAGTTTTTGTAGAAGAATGGATGTACGCCTCCATTCTCGCGTTCATGATCTCGGCAAGTTTTAGAGCTACCTGATCAGTGTTGCGGGACCGAAAGCGGTAGTCAAAGAGGAAGTTACGTGAATTATCATGTTGGGTACGTTCAAAGTGCCAAAGGCGGCGCTGAGTAGGAGGGATTGGTGGAGTGGCTGAGACGAGGCAAAATGCTGTTGACGCTTTGGGAAGAGAAAATACAGAGAAGGGGATTCCCAGTTCCCTCCCTCTACCCCTATTTAGCCAACTTAATATCTGATCAGGCTACTCCGTTGTCTCCTTACTCCATATATTGCAATTCAACGTAAAACTCACACTAAAAATTACAATTTATGGCGCTCTAAGAGATCTCCAAGAAATATATGAACATTGTTTTAAACAATACTTTTTAAGTAATATAACCAACTTATGTAGGGTATGTGCCATACATTTGAAAAGACGGCTTTGTAATCCTCATTGCAAGAGATATACACCCTTTTTCATACATACCTACAAGACACTTTTTTAATTAGCATTTAAGGAACAACTTGTGCCAGAGCTGGTAATATAATGCACATATGAGTAACTTGAAAGCATATTTCTGGGGTTTGATTTAAATGCAAAAAACGAAGCCTCGAGTGAGGTTATGAGAAAGTTATATTATAGCACTTACCATTAAGGTTTGCTTTTTCTTTAGACCATCAGTGGTGTAGATGGCAGCGCCATGGCACAGTAATTATGTGTCTTAGATTTTAATTCTGGTCAGGGGTAAATTATGATTGTTTTCACACATGCTAATGTGTTAAGTAAAAAACGAGAACAATGGTAGAGAACTTCAGGAGGATCTAAATAATCTGCATGAGTGGTCAGAAAAGTGGCTAATGAAATTCAATACTTCAAAATGTAAGGTAATGAGAATGGGTACAAGTGCAAGAAGGCCCAAGCTTGACTACTCGGTGGCTGGAGTACAACTTCAAGAGACAGAAAATGAGAGAGATGTAGGAGTAAACATACTGGCAGATTTGTCTCCAGAAATACATATAAATGGCATAGTAAGGGCAGCATATGCATTCTTATCAAATGTAAGGGTAGCCTTCAGGCACATGGACAAGGAAATGTTCAGAAATATTTATGTAACCTATGTGAGGCCAAAACTCGAATATGCAGCCCCCTTTTGGAATCCGCACTTGAAAAAGCACATAGCTAAGCTTGAAAAGGTTCAAAGACATGCCACGAAACTGGTGCCAGAAATACGCAATCTCAGTTATGATGAGAGGCTAAGGGAATTAGACTTACCATCACTGGAAGCTAGAAGAGTGAGGGGGGGATATGGTGACAGTCTTTAAATTCCTTCATGGTTATGATAGAGTGGATAGGGATCGATATTTTGATATGGCTGGCTCTAGAACTAGAGGTCATAGTTTGAAGCTTCGTAAGAAAACTTCTTTGCAGGATGTAAGGAAATACTTTTTCAGTGTAAGAGTAGCTGATAATTGGAATTTTCTAAGCGAGGAGGTAGTTAATGCTATCTCAATCCATAGTTTTAAGGACAGGTATGGTAAGTATCACTAAGTATAAAATGGAACCGATCAGGAGACTTGAAGATACGAGCTTTGGGCTCTTTCCCGTAAACACAATTAGGTAATCACATAAAATAGGTGGCCAGTCTCAAGTATAAATGTATATGAAAGTCTGGATATGCAAATACACCATGGAATAGAAGGGAACAAAACTACTAGATTACTTAATGCTATCTCAATCCATAGTTTTAAGGACAGGTATGATAAGTATCACTAAGTATAAAATGGAACCGATCAGGAGACGGGAAGATACGAGCTTTGGGCTCTTTCCCGTAAACACAATTAGGTAATCACTATACAAAAAAAGTGTTGCACTCAGAGGTAGGGCATTTGCTCCTTAGGATTTTTGCCCCATACGACAATTACCCCTAGAACAGTTGCCTCTTCCATATAACACTATGGATTACAGTTTCATTTATTCATGCCTCATTTATTACTAACCTAACCTAACATTCTACTCTTTCATTTTCTCTTAATTATAAGATTTATTTTACTTTGATATTACCATGGGACAATTGTTTGCTTTTGCATTAAAAGTTAGGGGCTATTGCCATAAGGGTAGGCATCCTAAGGGCAATTGTCCGTACCTCTGCGTACCCTGAATGCAATGAAGATGTAGAGTGCAGTGCCTTAGATTTGTGAAACATGGTTCCACAAAGCTCGGACTACCATGTGATATATGCTAGGGAACAAAAAGTAACAGAGATGCTTCGTAAATTTGGACAGTTAGAAAGATACCATTGAATAAAATAATCCATTTTACATTTTGTCATATTTAGTCCCCATTTGGGGGTGGACACACAAATTGAAGCATGGGGCTTAAGGCTGCAAGTCCTACCCAACTGTGCCAAGGTGCTACCAACTACACAATGATTCTTGTTTTCACGTATGTTAATGTGTTTGATTACTATTGATGGCTATATTTCAGGGGTTTGATTTAAATGCAAAAAACGAAGCCTCGAGTGAGGTTATGAGAAAGTTATATTATAGCACTTACCATTAAGGTTTGCTTTTTCTTTAGACCATCAGTGGTGTAGATGGCAGCGCCATAGCACAGTAATTATGTGTCTTAGATTTTAATTCTGGTCAGGGGTAAATTATGATTGTTTTCACACATGCTAATGTGTTAATTTGCTTATTATTGATGCCCATATAGCTGAGATTTGAATATAATGCAAAAAACGAAGCCACGAGTGAGGTTAGAAGCTGTAATATAAACCAAAAGGCATTCAGAAAGAATGCATTCATTCATAGTATAGAAGTTAGCCGTAAGGTTTGTTTCTTCTTTAGACCTAAGTGGTGAAGTTGGTATCGCCTTGGCACAGTAATTATGTGTCCTAGGTTCAAATATGATTCATGTTTTCATATATGTTAATGTATTTATTATTATTGATGCCTCTATATACCTGGGATTTGAATTAAATGCCCAAAAAACGAAGACACAAGTGAGGTTAGGAAAAGCTGTAATATGAACAAAAAGACATTCATAATGCACTCATTCCTAGTATAGCAGTTAGCTGAAAGGTGTGCTTCTTCTTTAGACCTTCAGTGGTGTAGTTGGTAGCACCTTGGCACAGTAATAATGTGTCTTAGGTTCGAGTCCTGGTTAGGAGTAAAATATGATTCATGTTTTCACATGTTAATTTGTTGATATATATATATATATATATATATATATATATATATATATATATATATATATATATATATATATATATATATATATATATATATACAGTGTTGCCTCACTTATCGCGGCAGTTCGGTTCCGGGACCCGGCGCTAACCAGGAAATCCGCGAAGTAGGATCAGCCTATATGTACATAGATATTTTAATATATTTTTACGTTTACACTGTATAAACTGTCCCTGTACTGTTAACATACCACCCTTTACTTCATAGATAACAGCATGCAAGCGTAAATTTATATGAAAGTGATAGGAAAACTTACCGTGAATGTGATGATGACGTGACATACATACTCATTTACAATTAGTTTTTCGTTTACGTACTGTATAAACCCTCCCTGCACTGTTAAAAAAAACACCCTTAACATTATAGATAACAGCAAACAACGTAAATTTTTATGAAAGTGATAGGAACACTTACCGTGAATGTGATGATGACGTGACATACATGCTCATTTACAATTATTTTTTCGTTTACGTACTGTATAAACCCTCCCTGCACTGTTAAAAAAAACACCCTTTACATAACAGCAAACAACGTAAATTTTTATGAAAGTGATAGATAAAATTACGGTGAATGAGGTGATGATGACGTGACATACATACTCATTTACAATTATTTTTTCGTTTAAGTACTGTATAAACCCTCCCTGCACTGTTAAAAAAAAACACCCTTTACATTATAAATAACAGCAAGCAACGTAAATTTTTATGAAAGTTATAGATAAAATTACGGTGAATGAGGTGATGATGACGTGACATACATACTCATTTACAATTATTTTTTCGTTTACGTACTGTATAAACCCTCCCTGCACTGTTAAAAAAACACCCTTTACATTATAAATAACAACAAGCAACGTAAATTTTTATGAAAGTGATAGGAAAACTTACCGTGAATGTGATGATGACGTGACATACATACTCATTTACAATTATTTTTTTCGTTTACGTACTGTATAAACCCTCCCTGCACTGTTAAAAAAACACCCTTTACATTATAAATAACAGCAAGCAACATAAATTTTTATGAGTGATAGATAAAATTACGATGAATGAGGTGATGATGACGTGACACACATACTCATTTACAATTATTTTTTCGTTTACAAACTGTATAAACCCTCCCTACACTGTTAAAAAAAACACCCTTTACATTATAAATAACAGCACGCAACGTAAATTTCAATAAAAAATTGAAAATACTGAAGAAAATGTTTTTTTCAATATTTTAAAATTTTTGCGTATACCCATAAAATAAAATAATTTATAAAAAAAAAAAAACCGCGATAGAGTGAGAACGGACCCAAGAAGCGCGAATAACCGGGGTAACACTGTATATATATATTCATGGTCTCTGTGGCAGTGGTACTGATACTGATGAATCTTGCACCGTTGCCTTTATATCAGCCGTGCTTTCTTTTTATCTTTTCTACTGGTCTGGTCTGTTCGTTAACTGTCTTTGTGTCCACAAGTTCTTCAATCATATTCTGTTTTTATTATAGCTTCTTCCTCTGTTGAAGATTCAAACAATAGAGTACCCTCCACTGTCGTGTTTTCTATCACTCCATATTTTCTTCTGGTCTCTTGCAATGCTTGGCATTTTATAATGAAATGTTCCGATGTTTATTACTACTCTAATTCACATATATCACATTTTCCATCTTCCCCATGGAATGTTTTTCTCCAATTCAGTTGTAACGAGTTGGACCTTCATCTGAACATCAATATTGCTTTGTAAGAGTTATCATAAATTTCTTCTTCCTTTATACTCTTCTGGTTCTTCGGTTCGGTATATTTTCTCTCCATATCCCTTCTCCAATTCTCCTCTCCCCATTTTCTGATTATCTTTTTGATATTTTCCTGTTTCATTTCCTTTAATTCTTGTGTTCCCCTGATATTTACCTCCTGCATATAACTAACTACTACCCTCCACCACTTATATTACCTATTAGACTCCTTCCTGTTAATATTTCTTGCAGGAATTAATTTTTTCCTTCTAAAATGTGTTTAGCATATCCTATTTTATTTCTCATGTCTCTTCCATCGTGGAACAGCCTATTTCTCCCCGTAACGCTTCTACAGCTACATATCCTGGTGCTCCCAGTATATGCCTCCAAACCATATTTGCTATCCTTTGCATTTTCTTAAGCTCCTCCTTACTCCAGACCATTACTCCCCCTCCCATCAGAATACCAGGTAATACCACACTTTTTCAATTGGTCTTACCAATTAGAGTCCTATTACATGACCTTGCTGTCACTGAGAAGGCTAATCTGCCATTTTTCTTGCGGTTTCTATCTTGTCTAATTTGTGATCTTTCATATGTACTTTCTTTTCTGTTATTTTCTTTCCCAAGTACCTTATTTCAGTCACCACTCTGATATCTCTTATGCTGTCTGGCTTTACATTTTTTTTTTATTTATGATCATACAATGGCTTTTTTGTATATTTATGCTCAGGCACAACCTCCATCAGTAGATCTATAACATGTTCCATTCCCCTTCTGCTGTTTGACATCAATCCGTCGTTTGCAAAGAAAAACACCGGTATGTATAATTTGTTATTTTTAAAACCCATAGTACTTTTGTATAATCTTTCTATAATCTGATTTACAATCAGCATGAACGGTAAAGGTGAGCCTGTACACCTTTGTCTTATGCCGTTACTTACTGACACATCACATATTTTCTTTGCTCCCATGTATATTTCTGTCACATCATTATTGTAAATATTTGCTATTATATCAATAATCATTGGGTTACATTCATATTTTTTCAGTGCTCTCCTCTCTACCGAGTCGAATGCCTTCTCATAATCAGTTGCTGTCACCAACAGCTCTTGTTTTCTTTCTTTGCTGTTCTCAATACAGTATTCCAATATGAACAGGTTGTCTTCCAATCTCCTTCCAGTTGTAAATTCTGCTTGTACCGCGCTCATCTCTCCTCTCGATATTACGTGTTCTACAATTTTTTTTTCTCTAAACTCATTAATAGCTTATATCCGTTGGTAAGGGCGATTGGCCTGTGTTCCTTTATTTTTGGTCTTTTTGACTTCGGGATCATAGTCGTTTTTTTATTTCTTCCAATCATCTGGAATTTCATTTTATTTTATTCCATCCGGACCTGGTTGTTTATTTTTTATTTTACTCAGCATCTTGCTCACTTCATCACTATTCCAGTTTTACTCATTTCATCATTCCTCCTCTCTACCACTCTATCTCACCATCTAGCATGTCCATATGTTCCAATAGTTGTATAGGAAAGTTCTGACCTTTTTCTTCCTGTATATATAGTAGCCTTAAGGTTCCATTTCCCTCTTGCTTTGTCTCAACCTTTAGGATATCATAATGTTCTTTTAGTTCTATGGAGATACTTTATATCCTCTTCCGTTTTTTTTATACTCTAGTTTTGGGTTCCTTTCTTTCTCATTTATTTCCTTACAGTATATTTATTTTATCTCGTTATTCCACTCGGTATTTATATTATTTTCATGTTTTCTATAGATGGTACTCCAGAATTAATTCATTTTGTTAGGTATTAACATACTATCCATCTTATTCCCCATAGCATCGTGAACATCCACTTCTCTTTCAACTTTTTGTTTATTCCCCTCAATTTGTTTATCATATTCCACATTTTCTTTCCCGAATCTTTAGTATCTTTAACCTCCTTTGAGTCGTCAGGTCGAGGGCTTGCAGCCCGCCACGGTCTGAGGTAGAAAGGGCATTTACTCAGGGTAACGACCACACCTTCAGAAACCAAAGTCCTTCACAAGAAGGCACCTTCCTAGCCTGTGGTAGAAAAGGGAACCCTTGACACAAACATAGAACTTCCGCCTGAAAGTAAAGTTACTTTTATCATTGACTCAATAAAGCCGACACCCAAAATATGTTGAGAAGGAAGAGGCAACCGGAAATTGTAGAATGGCACAACTAAAGGCAAATCACAGGGACCTAAAAAAAGAGGGAACCTGCAGAAACTACACTACCACGAATCAAGATATACCAGGGGTGGTAAATTAATTGCATATAAACAATGTTCCTGGTAAACAATACTTAGATAAGAATAATAATTTTAGGAGTTATATCGTTTTACTTCCGGTTTTACGTCACGGACTCCCTTTTCTACCATGGGCTAGGATGGTTGCCTTCTTGCGAAGGACTTGTTTTGGCAGATGTAATCATTACCCTGAGTGCATGCCCTTGCTAACCACAGATCGTGACGGTGCATGAACCCTCGACCTGGCGCCTCAGAGTCGCGGACGCTACCGCTTGAGCCATGTCTTATGGGGTTATGTCGTATCAAGTACAATACATATGAGAGAATTCCAAGAGCCAATGAGAGGTATATTATAAGTTTTAAGTAATAGGGCAAATGCTGAGGAAATGTACAAGAGAGTGGGATTCTCTCTCTCCTATCAAAGTAAAAAGAGGGAAGAAATACAGAAAATTTGCTTTAAAAACATCAACAAAAATTGCAACCCAGCCATTACAGACTTGCATGAGGTTACCAGGAAACATACTGTCAAGTAATTAATTTCTGCAACACAAGTTCATGCAATATATTTTTGCTGACTCTTCCTAATTCTTGTTCTTTTTGATTGCCTATAATTTGGGTTGGGGTTTTTACATCCTATTGACTTTCACTGTAGGAACCTCCAAAAATAAGTTCTAAGTATTGTTCTATTAGTGAAGATAAAACATCGACATTGTCATAAAAGTTGCTGCTTCCTACAAGACCAAAATGTACGTCTTGCTAAACTGAACCACAAGCAATATTTAATAATAGATAACCATTTATATGCATATTCAGCATAAATATCATATATCATTTACATTCCTAGGAACCAAAATCAATCACTTCCCTCCCGTGACTTGCTAGAGCAAAATAAATTTAATACATACTGTATTAATAAAGCTAAAAGTAAACATATTTACAAAGATTATCGGATTTATTATTTACGCAAATTCCATGGAGGTATTTTAAATGACAGGAGAACGTTCTTTAATACAGGTACAATTACTTTTTAATATGATAAATCTTTTTCTCAGCTTAAGAATGGAATTATAAAGTCCTACAGGATATCTGTGCATAATTACAAGTTTTATGAACCTGAGGGGAACACATTATAATACAGAAAAATTAAAGTTTATCCAGCCAATATTATAAAACAAACTCGGAATATACTTTAATGGGAGGGACAAATACAGAATCATTAAGGATTTTGCAAATTAATACACATTGTAGGTGTAAAGCTAGTAAAACCATACAGTACTGAAAAAAAAGATAAATACAGTTCATGCAAACAAAGAATATGTATATTGCAACAGGGGGACCGTCTTTATTATGGAAACGTCCTTATTTAGAAATGATTTCAGTTACCAACATTTAGTACTGAAAAAAAATAATGTAAATTTTGAATATCAAAATAATTCATGTAATACAAGTCAACTAAAGTTGCAAAACATCAGTATAAAATGCCTTAGACTTAATAATAAATTTGAGTTGATCAAAACTGTAAGACTAAAGCACCAAACACTTTTTGTGATATATGATGATTACAAAAGAATGGAATAAGCTGATGATAAAAAAAAATTAATAAAACCTAATCAGTTAGTGTCAGCCAAATGCGTTGCTGGCATGACACAGCCCTGCTAGCAGTTGATATTCACACGTGAGGTTCCTTAGGTCATTAGCACGTAATCAAACTTGAAAACTAAGGTGATGTGACAAGACAAGTACAGCATGTATATTATTTCAAGAAAAATACATACAGTGTATGTATTCCTAGTTTCCCAGATCAAACGCTAGCAAGAGATGTTTCTACAAAATATCACAAGACAATATTGTACAAAATAATAAGAAAAACACTAGTATTTCAATTAAAGATTTAAGAAATAACAAATGTACAGCACACCTCAAGTTTAAATATAGAACAATAAATAAAAAGGAAAAAATATAGTACACTGAAGTAGTACAGTATAAGAAGTAATCAAATATGGCATATACAAAAAAGCATAGAAAAAAATTAATTTTACTTTCAGTTAAAGTGCATTTACTTTAATCATGAAATATTTACTATACTCAGGGTTACTCATAAATCATCGGATATCCACCAACTTGAAAACGTAAATTATGCTTACTAAAGAACAGATATCCATTACTACATTGGGAATTATTTATATAATCAACCACTAAAATCTATATACTTTAGAGCACTAATGACAGATAAAAAGGCAAAATCCAAACTACAAAACCACTTGAATGGATATCCACCAAGAGTGGATACTATTTTTGTAACGGTAATGCATATATTTAATCAACACATTGAGATATACATGGCAATGAACAGACATTATCTAAGAATGCATAAAGTAAACTACTTAGACCAAAAATTGGGTATCATATTTTACAATGCAATTAATTTTAATACCTTAGTGATATATATATATATATATATATATATATATATATATATATATATATATATATATATATATATATATATATATATATATATATATATATATATATATATATGCGCTCCCCTACTTATGAACAATCGAGTAACGAACATTCGCAGATACAAAGTCTGGCAAAAAATAAAAATCATAGATTATAAAAATTTACAAAACCGTGTTGCAGCAAATTCAAACTTTCCATGCAGTGACAAGTGCGCCTAGTATGACATTTGCCCACTACCGTGGTACTGGCAGCACAGTACAGGGGGTACTTGTAAGACACCGTGTTGTCCCAGTCTGTTCTCAGATTGTGTCCTGTAAACACTGAGACTCTGTTGAGCATCAGGTTTTTTATCGTGAAATATCTTACTCATTGTGTAGTAATCATGAGTGGTGAAAAACGTAAGGTATTGATGTTAGTGGTGCTTCAAAAAAAGGCATGCCATATCAATGGAAATTAAATTGGCAATAATAGACTCGATAACGGTGAAAAAATGGTGAATGTAGCCCGCGCTTATAATATGCATCGTTTCACTGTGTGAACGATTTACACAGATAGGGAACGTATTGTGGAACATGAGAAATGTGCAGTACCTATGCAGTCTACTATTATAAGTAAGAACAGGGGAAGGCTTATTGAAGAAACAGAAAAACTTTTAACGATGTGGATGGAACACCAGTGGCAATGTCGAGTAAGATTGTCCCTTTTTGAAGACTTAGAGGCCCACAAGAAGCTCATTACTCTATGTATTACAATTTATTAATATAAATTATATTTTACGGTTTTATAACAAAATATATATCGGTTGCATTCTGTTCCTTACTATGCCTCCTCCTACCCCGCTCTTGGCCAAAGGGGTGTAGACACCTCTAAAATTTACCTCGCCGCATACTTCACCCCAAATACCTTCGCCACCAGTTTATTGTACAAGGTTGGTACTGTACTGTACCGTAGTTTACTGTATGTATTATAATGTCTCATTATTATTGTATTACTATTTATTATTATGATTTATGTGTTAACAGTTTATTAACAAAATGTTTGCTATTACAGCACAAAAACCCATCCCGTTGCCTATTGGTCCTAGCCCTGCCTCCTCTTCCTCTCCCCCCACCTCCACTTTAAATGATGGGGGAGTGTAGTCACCACTGAACTTTTAACTCATCGCATACAACACTTCAAACCTTAACTACCCAGGTTAAGAGGTTGGTACTGTACAGTAGTTTACTGAGTGTACTATCACGATGTCTTATTATTATTGTATTTATTACAATTTATTAATGTTATTCATTTTTTAAGGTTTATTTACCAAAATCATTTGCGTTATTACCGATAAACTTTCCGTTCTCCTTTACATCACCGCAAACTTTCGCTACCTAGTTAGAAGTTTGGTAGTGTATAATACAGTACTATTATTAAAATTTCTTATTAGAACTGTACATATTACAAATAACTGATATGATTTATGGTTTATTATATAAAATAGTGTTTTTACGATAAGAAAACTAATTTATGATTTGTAACTCCACACTATATTAGCATCTGTCAGAGGTGATTATTATTACAGTACAACAGATTAATATTACAATTTACTACATACAATTGGTTTTATTACAGAAAAGGGTAACTATGCAACACCTTACCTACATCTCTCATCCATCACCACAAAAGTTTACATCTGTCAAGTGCGATAACACAGTATTCTTTTATTTATAAACTTATTATTGTATTAAAATTCAGTAATACCCTTTTACTTTAATTTTTAATTTTAGTTTTATGTAGTAGTTGTGTTTAGCAGATTTATGCATATTTATGTACTGCAGTGCTTTTTTTTTTTACCTTAACACAACTTACGAACAATTCCATATATATATATATATATATATATATATATATATATATATATATATATATATATATATATATATATATATATATATTTAGTGGTGACCCCAACCCATGAACAAAATTTCAAACAAATTTTGACCCCAACCCACGAACACGCATGTGTCAGCCAGGCCACCACGGGTCCCACTCGCCCACTCTCAGTTCTGCATTGGTGCCCGCACTGTGTGGTTCGTTCGTAAGTCTTGCTTTATTTTCCAATGTTTTGCCTTTTAGATAGCCCTTAGTATGGCTCCTAAGAAAGTTAAGTGTTAGTGATATTGGCATCAAACACCCTAGACACATAACAGTGGAAACAAAGAAAGATGTCATTTCTAAACATGAAAATGGGGTTCGTGTGTTCGATCTTGCCATGCAGTATAACATGGGGAAATTGACCATCTGTACTATTTTAAAGAATAAAGAGGTTTTAAAAGCAGCCGACATGGCTAAGGGAGTAAATATATTAACGAAGAAAAGGTCACAGTTGATAGAAGAGGTAGAAAAATTATTGTTGTTGATAAATAAAAAACAGCTGGTTGGAGATAGTACTAGCAAGGCCATAATATACACTAAGGCTTTGCAAATCCACCATGATTTAGTTGCAAACTCTCCGAGTATTAGCGGCGCCAAGAGTTGACAAATTTAAAGCCAGTAGGAGCTGGTTTGAACACTTTCGTTGACGAACTGGGATTCATATAATCATTAGACATGGAGAGGCAACTAGTTCCGACCAATAGCAGTGGATTCTTACTTAAAGGAATTAGCTAAATTTGTCGAGAATCAAGGTTATATCCCGCAACAAGTTTTTAATTGTGATGAAACGGGAGTCTTTTTGGAAGAAAATGCCCAAAAGAACCTAAATAACACAAGAGGAGAAGTCACTGCCTGGCCACAAACCAATGAAGGACAGGCTTACACTTTTATTGTGCGCTAATGCTAGTGGGGACTGTAAGATCAATCCTCTTTTAGTTTACCACTCTGAAATTCCGCGTATTTTCAAGCGCAATAACGTGTTGAAGGCTAGCCTTCCAGTAATGTTGAGGTAAAATCCAAAGGCTTGGGTCATGCGGATTTTATTCCTAGAGTGGTTGATTGACGCGTTCGTGCCAGCAGTAAAAAAATATCTTGAGGAAAATGATTTGCACCTTAAATGTCTCATCATAATAGATAGGATAATGCTCCTACCCATCCTCCAGGTGTGGACGATTTTGCTATATATTACGACTTCAATAAAGTAAAATTTCTGGCTCCTAACACCACTTCTATCCTCCAGCCCATGATCCAGCAAGTAGTTTCTAACTTTTAAGAAACTACATACAAAGGGTCTTTTTGCCAGGTGTTTCCAGGTCACCAATGACACAGATTTGACCCTTCGTGATTTCTGGAAAGACCACTTTAATATCCTCCACTGCACTGGCCTCATTGCAAAAGCATGGAAGGAGGTCTCATATTGCACAATGAACTCCGCCTGGAGGAAACTTTGGCCAGGTTGTGTGCTTGATAGAGACTTCGAGGGCTTTAAGCAGGAATTAGCTATTCAAATTGTGAGTAAAATTGTAGCCACAGGCAAGAGTTTGGGCTTGGAGATCAGTGAGGAGGATGTGGAGGAGCAGGTGGAGGACCACAAAGAACTTACCACCGAAGAATTAGTTGAGTTGCAACATGAATAGGTGAAGATTCTCCAAGAGGAGCAGTCACAGGAGGAGGGGGATGAGAGGGAAAAGGTGGCCAATGAAGAATTTTAAGAAATTTTTAGTAAGTGGAATGATGTGCAGGTCTTTGTTGATAATCATCACCCTAATAAAACTGTGCGCAATAGAGTAGTGAACATGGAAAATGACAATGCGATGAATATTTTTAGAAAAATTTACCAAAGAAGAAAAAGACAAATATCTCTGGATCATTTTCTTGTCCCAGTAGGCAGGGAAGCAGCTCCCAAAAGAGAAAAGAGAGAAAACACCAGAAATAGAGCCTGTATCGGAAGAGTTCCCTAACATTTTTATGGAAGGGGACTCCTTCCAAAAATTAGTCCCCCTCCTCCACCACCATCCACATATGGCAGCAACAGTCATCCACAAAGGTAAATACAGTACTGTTTCTTACCTACTATATTTTTTTTTATCTATAATATGTACTCTTTCCTACTGTATTTGTAATTAGTGGGAGAATGAGACAACTTTTTCTGTGCGTTGGACTTTGCTATTTTGTACTGACTAGTACAATCATTCCACTTACTAAAAATTTCTTGAAATTCTTCACTGGACACCTTTTCCCTCTCATCCCCCTCCTTCTGTGACTGCTCCTCTTGGAGAATCTTCACCTATTCATGTTGCAACTCAACTAATTCTTCGGTGGTAAGTTCTTTGTGGTCCTCCACATCCTCCTCACTGACCTCCAAGCCCAAACTCTTGCCTGAATATGTACATGTTTCACTTTAGTAGAGTAGAATTCTTTTCTATTATTAATGTAATTCTCCATTTACATATGATATACATATAACGAACTTGGATTAGTAGGTATGCAAAATACAAAATAATAGTATAAAAACTTGAACTGAGCGATTAATGCGAGCAAGAAAAAACGAGGTGCTGAGTGGAAGAAAAATGGATCTAATGACCACTAACCAGGGCTTGTTCCTTTGTTTGTTGTGAGATCGGTCAGTACCTTCTAAGAAATGGGATTTTCACCCTTATTGGAGTGATTTTTCCTCATAAGTCATTGTTGTACTAGTACAACAATGATTTTTGACTCTCACTATATATATATATATATATATATATATATATATATATATATATATATATATATATATATATATATATATATATATATATATAAAGAGTCATAAATCATTGTTGTACTGGTGTCATAAAAAATGTAATAAAGAAAGTGAAATAGAAATAGCCCACGTGGTGTAAGGAGGGAGTTAAGTGGCGTAACTGATATTTCTCAATGTTGGGTTCCTGGGCAGGATGTGTGTTTACAGAGAAATGACAACGAGATATATGGTTCAACCCATAGACCTCTTAACACGTAGGCGCCAGTTGCCAATAGAGGTCAAAATTGTCACAAAGTTCAAGTCATTCCCACAAGAGCAGAAAAATATCTACGTGTACGTATGTACATGCACCTGTGAAAATACACACATAGGCCCTCCTTGTATCTGATTGGCCTTCTTGATAGCCCCGACACTACAAAAAAGGGAGGGCACTCCCGTTTCTCTAGCAGAATATTGGTAAGGCTGTCCAAGCCTACCACGCCCTGCCATCTTGGTCATACAAGAAAGTACGAGTTGGAGAGTCAGTTAAAATATTCCCGGGGCACAAATAAGATCTTAGAATTTTACCTAATGGGGACGGGGATCTTTGAGGTGTAGAATAAGTTTAGAACTAAATAAACAAATATAAACTAGGCGATGCATATCTTTTATCACCAACCATGCTACCAGATTTCTTAGATGTCATTCAGGTGAGATATAACTCTAAGACTTCAAGACTATGATAGTACGTCACGGGTACAACAATGACTTATGTGGAAAATTCACTCCAATAAGGGTAAACATCCCATTTCCTAGAGGGTAGTAATCAACCACACTGCAAACAAAGGCATAAGCTCTGGTTAGTGGTCATTAGGTCCGGTTTTCTCCGAGTAATCCAATCAGAAAGTCTTTATGGCTTAGCACTGTGATCACCGTTACCACACACCTGTTGTCCACTGTATATAGAGTGAGTTAATTTGTTTATCTGTATATCTTTAATACTGTACTTGTATATTTTTAGCTTACATACATAATTCAGCCTGGTTATGTACTTGTAAAATGTGTTTTACTTAGCTTTTTTCTTTGGTATAGTGTGTTTATACACGCTTGTGGAATGTATGTATGTCTATTAACATTATTCTTTATAGAAATAGACTTTAAAATATGCAAAATTTGCTTTACATGGCCATTTTCTGAACCTATCCTTGCATAAATTCAAGAGGTGACTACTATATATATATATATATATATATATATATATATATATATATTATATATATATATATATTATATATATATATATATATATATATATATATAGCCAACTTACGAATGTTCGTAACCTGTGTTTAGGTAAAAAAAAAGCAGTGTACAGTACAGTACTTAGGCTAAAGACACTTAACTATTACATAAAGTATACAGTATCTATGAACTTTAATACAGTAGTAATAATGTAATAATACAGTACAGTAACATATACATTAATACGTGGGTAGATAATGGGTAAGTTTGTGTTTGAATCTGTGAATGTTCGTAACTCGGTTGTTTGTAAGTAGGGGAGCTTCTGTATATATATATATATATATATATATATATATATATATATATATATATATATATATATATATATATATATATATATATATATATATATATATATATATATATATATCTCACCGATATTACACATATAGGCAAAATATAAACTAAAGGAACACAAGTATTTGGTGGCCAGATCAACTACAGTGATATTTAAATCAGAGAAAACATATTCATAGTTATTTTATTACTGTAATACGTTACTTGTAAAGGTAAAATGGATACCAAAACAAAAACTATTTGTCTGGCTCTACAGCAGTAGTTCAGCTGTGGAAGTTACAACCAAACATCAACTAACACTAATAAACACTGCTGTGTAACCTGGAAAAGTGTAATTATACTAATGATGTGATGTCCACTTCTATAGAAATATTCATACGACAAATACACTGTAAGCTGCATAAATAAATGAAAGATATCTGGTTCTGAAGTAGATTTTAGAAGTTAAAAATAGGGAGGATATCAATGATGAATGGTATTACCAGGAAATTCTGCCTTCCTTTCAGAAGAAATAAAATTAAAAATTATTAATGAATGTTCAAGGACATCAATGAAGTATTACCAGGAAATTCTGCCTTCCTTTCAGAAGAAATAATATGAAAAATCATTAATGAATGTTCAAGGAGTACATCATTAGAAAAGGTACTGTTCTTTGTTTTGAAGTTTATATAAGAGAAAATATGCAACTTAACAGGTATATTTTTCTGCTTTTATGTACAGTAATAAATACAGATATTCAGAGACAAAATACCTGGCAGAGTAGATTGCAATAATAATTATATTCATGTGAAGCTTTAAAATACCATCCAAAACTGTGGACAAATTCATACGGTAATAATGTGCAACGGACACAAAATTTTTTTTGGCAAAATATCTTTGTCATTGTCTGTTAAAGGTATTATTAATTTACTAATATTATAAAAATTATCATGAATATCTTTAATGAAATATATATAAAAAAAAAAAATGCATACTTTGTTCCAGATGCCACTCCCAATGAAGTGTTATTTCCTTACATATATTTTTACTGATAAATATACATGACCTCCTATCATAAAAGACTTTGCTCATCATCTTTAAAATATTGTAAGCACTCCATCAAATACAAAATGAATATCTTGAGGCTGCTGTCCTAACATTTATTTGTTACATTTAATTTGCTGTATTTACCAACAGATGCCCATTGAGTTGAAGCATTAAATACATAAAAGTGTTCTAATTATAAATATAATGCTTGAATATTAATACCTGTTTTGTAATAATTTTATATTTTCAGACATTCGGAACTTAGATTTGGACCACGGGAAAGTCAACATTTGCTATTACACGAACATATATTTAGAACAACAGACGTAAATTTCAGTCGAAGACTTTCAAAATTTTTCCATATTTCCATAGGTTTCCATTTTCCAAAAGCTTTCCAGATGTCTGAGGCTTGTTGCCACATTTCCAAAGGCTTCCATTTCTCTAAAGTTTTCTGCGATATACTAAGCCCCTGTTTGGGTCGTCCCTAAGCTTCCGACTCACCCTGGCCTGCACTCTCATCCTCAAGAATGGGAACAATGAGATTATCTCGAGACATCAAGTTGTATTTTGTGACAAACACTGTAAATCGCCGGCATAATGCAGTCTCTTGCTGTAATAAAAATAACGTTATTAAAAAAAAAAATGAGAATAAGAAATATGAAAATGAAGGTACAAATTGGTTAGGTTCTATCCAAGTCAGGAGATGAGTATCTTCTACCTCCTATTATTACCTCTCTCTATGCATTTTCTTCATTCTTTTTTTTTTATATGGGTAGGTTCTATCCAAGCGAGGAGATAACCATCATCTGCCTCCCATAGTTCATTCTCTCTTACACTACATTTCCTTCTTCTATATTCTAGAGGGGTAGATTCTACCAAAGTGAGGAATTGAGAATCCTCTGCCTCCCAAAATACATTCTCTCTTTACTCTTCTTTTTTCTTTATTGTAAAACGGTAGGTTCTATCCAAGTGAGGAGTTGAAAGACCTTTGCCTTCCTGTCCTAATTTTTTCATATACTGTATCTGCAATTTCTTGCTTCTTTCTCCTGGGATGGAGGACAGGTTCACCGCCTCTGTGTTGCAAAAGTAAATCAAATGGGCAGACAGAGAGGAGTGGGACTTCTTTCTTTATTTTTCTCCTACTTACTGTCAAGGTATTACTTTGCCTTGGCCATCTCTACTTGCATGAGGGTTTATGACACTTATGCACAGACATAATTTACAAAATAAGTAACCAATTTATTCTAAAAAAGTGAGATATGAGTGTATGAAATAAATGCAATACAGTGTTCCCTCGGTTATTCGCGTTTCTTGGTTCGCGTTCTCACTGTATCGCGTTTTTTTTAAGATTATTGTGACACCAGGATGGGCCAAAAAATGATAAAATAAAACAGACTTTATCAGGTTGTAAAGAGAAACAGAGATGGAGAGTGTAATGTCCTGTCAGATGTGAAGGGATTATAAAAGATATGTAATGAATATCCAGCTCTCTGCTGGGTTTTAATATACCTCTGCATTACTTTCATGATGTCTATTCCAATAATTCTGCTTAGATATTATTATTATTATTATTATTATTATTGGCAACAATAATTTTCCTTTGATGATGATTGTGGAGATTATTATCATCATCATCATTATTATTATTATTAAGGGCTCATCATTGTTTGTACATATGTGGTTTATTTACTTTTAATAACTGTGTAAAGTGCCCCTCCCTAGTTGGCTGGGACAAAGAGAGTGTGGGGGGTTGGGTAGAATAGAATGCTGGAGGGGGGGGGGAGAGAGAGAGAGAGAGAGAGAGAGAGAGAGAGAGAGAGAGAGAGATGAAGGAGAGAGAGAGAGAGTAGAGAGAGAGAGAGAGAGAGAGAGAGAGAGAGAGAGAGAGAGAGAGAGAGAGAGAGATGAGGAGAGAGAGAGAGAGAGAGAGATGAGAGAGAGAGAGAGAGAAGAGAGAGAGAGAGAGAGAGAGAGAGAGAGAGAGAGAGAGAGAGAGAGAGAGAGAGAGAGAGAGAGAGAGAGAGAGAGAGAGAGAGAGAGAGAGAGAGAGAGAGGAGAGAGAGAGAGAGAGAGAGAGAGAGAATCTTTAAGTAACTCTTGTTCATTCAACCAAAACTACGTTATTTATAGTAAAAATAATGGTTTATTTACGAATTCGTTAGTAATAATGATGATGATGATGATGATAATAATAATAATAATAATAATAATGATATTAATAATAATGACAATAATAATAATGATAATATTAATAATAATAATCTCCCCAATCATCATCAAAGGAAAATTATTGTTGCCAATAATAATAATAAAAATAATAATAATAATAATAATAATAATAATAATAACAACAATAATAATAATAAGATCTATGGAGAATTTTTAGAATAGACATGCATGAAAGTAATGC
Source organism: Halocaridina rubra (assembly GCA_037179515.1). NCBI lineage: Eukaryota > Metazoa > Arthropoda > Malacostraca > Decapoda > Atyidae > Halocaridina > Halocaridina rubra. The sequence continues at coordinate 22,025 of JAXCGZ010023300.1, forward strand.
AGAGGTATAGTAAACCCAGCACATCTGACAGGTCATTACACTCTCCATCTCTGTTTCTCTTTACAGCCTGATAAAGGCCGTTTTATTTTATCATTTTGGGCCTGTCCTGGTGACATAATCATCTTTGGAAAAAAAAAAAAAAAAAAAATTAGGGCTGATCCTACTTCGCGGTTTTCCTGGTTCACGCCGGGTCCCGGAACCGAACTACCGCAATAAGGGGGGGAACACTACACTTCAACTTCATACTGTTATGCTAGGATTTTTAATATACTCTAGTTTGGCTACATTTAAACCTAACTACATACAAAGACTGCAAGTTATCGTGTAATATGGGTAGCAGAGGCAAAGCACACACCCGTTCCTTTACCTTTTGCTAAAACTCTTACTCAGCACCACAAGTTGTCTAGACCCACCATAACCACTCCAGGTAGTCCCGATCGCCTCCAATACACCGGTAAGTTATGTCCAAAATTAACTAGGAAGTCCAGGTGCTTCAGTCTACTACACAGCCGTCTTCCCTAGCTCAAGTCTTAGCTGTGTCTATCTGTCCTCTAACAGCTGTCTCCATCAAGCTGACCCGCGTAAACATACCATCATGACGTCAGTAGCAAATACGGCTGCAGTACGTTATCAGCCACTGAATTCAAACATATGATAGCTTATACAAACTAACACCCTTGTCCTTCTTCCTTTTTTTTTTTCCATACAGTGTCCTATGTATTTCTTTACATAGTCTATTCCCCGATGGTCCACATACAAGTGCTGTATGAAATATACTATGATTGAATTTAATCCTTACTGATGGCAGCACAGAGTTGCTCTGGAATAGCCCCCTTCTTGGTGAGGCAATCAGCCAGCTGTCCCGATGCATCCACCCAAGCCACTTCAGTAACCTCCCCACGCTCCAACATCTCACATAGCACTGCTATATCGATCCTCAATCTTCTATCATCCACACTCTTGAATGCAGGGAATCCACCAGGCTCTTGTTGTCAATGAAGGTCTGAATCCTTAGATTTCCACAACCAGATATCTCCTGCAATATTCTGACTACGTACTCGGCCATCTCAAACAATCCAGTAAAGCCAATCTGATCCTTTTTTGAATGCCAGTAGGTGGGACATCTTTTGTTGTCATCACTCTGCAAGAATATGTTAAAACCTCCTTGTGACCCACTACCCATTAGGGTAGCAAAGAAAGCATCTAAAAAGCACTCAAGATAACAATTCTCAAACCTTGACATTCTTGGCAAATGAAGCCGAATGTTGTCCGTCTTTACTCTAGCTATATGACCTTGTTAAGTTGCAAGATGTCAGCCACTGTTGCCCAGTTACATACTGCACTCAGTTCACACATGTCGAAGGCAATGTCTGGATGGGTATGAATGGCAATCCAATTTAACTGGCCTACAAGTGCTCTGTATTCAGATCTTTTCAACTCTGACAATTCTCCCATTTTCACATTTGCCCTTTTACGACTGGTTGTCATGGGAGTCTAGGTGGATGCATAATCTAGCTGGTCCAAAGTAAAGCTGCCATCCTTGTATGAGGTGATGTTCAAACCTACATACTTGAATGCCTTTGACTAAGAGCTTCCAATCCGAAAAACTTGCTTCAACTGGTCTATCACTTTACTCTTGAACTCTGGAGTCCTCGCCCACAGAAAATCATCCACATAAATACAGATCACACCCTCAATCCTGCCATTCCATCTCCAGTAAAACAATGCCGGATCCAGTGAGCACACCTGAGCGCCGAGATCTGTTAATTGGTCTTTCACTCGGAGGTACCAATGACGGGCTACATCACACAAGCCATACATAGTCTTTCTCAGCTTCCATAGCCGGCCATCAGCGAACTTCGGAGGAGGGTGTAGATATATACCCTACCAATTTCACTGCCCTGCAAACAGCCTTCCTTAACATCCAAGGAGTGACAGGTCCAACCCATGGCTGCAGTGAGTGATAATGCCAAACGTATGGCTTCTTTTGAGCATGTCGGTGAACCCTTGCGAAGTTCTCCTGTGTACTCCTCAAATCCTCTTGACACCAAGCGTACCTTCACCATCATTTGACCTCCCTTTACTTTCTCCGTCACAACCCACTGCGGATAAAGTCTTTTGACTGACATCTTACACCTCTTAACAGAACTTATAGTCCCTCCAGCTTTGTATTTCTTTTTCCTTAGCACACATCACCTCCTCTGAGTTGAAGAGAATTATCATTTCTGAACCCTCATCGACAATCTTCCAGGTGCTAATATCTCGGTTCATATTAGCCCAAGAGATGCTCCCATCAGATTCCCACCGAATATTGTAACAGTCTTTGTACTTCCCTTTGGCTTTGCCAGCCCAGCTCACAACTCCTCCAGGCACCAGCTCACCACTCTCACTACGAATGCCTTGTATCCGCTGGCCTGCAGTAAAGTTGAAGGCTGCTGTGGCACAGGCACACCTTCGGGCTCACCTGACCTATCATCATCCTCCACCTCTGGTTCATAGTCCCCATCGTCACTCTGACTCCTCTGCGTGCTCGTGCTCTCTAGACACCACTGGCTCTGGCTCTACATCCTCATATTACACGGCCCCATCCGCATTACTGTTTCTTACCTCCTCAGCAGGAGCCCGTGCCAGCCTATATGCATGCGCCCTCACATAAACTCCCCCATGCCTCACTAAGACTTGCATTCCATCTCTGGCAATTACAATGCTGGGTCCATGCCACTCCTAACTGTCATGTCTCTTGTAAAAAAAACATCAACATTCTGTATATTATCAAGGTCAATTGCACGAATGTTGTGTAGTAGTGCCCTGGCCAGACGTTCATCAGATTCATTTTTCTCATATTCTTGCCTTGCTAAATGAAGAGCATTCAAGTTGTTCCTCACAATTTCTGATGTCCCAGTATCTTCCAATGTGCGGGGGGATCATTGGCATACATCTCAGGAAGTCCTGAGTTGTGACCGAACAAGAGCTGATTTGGGAAAAATCCAGAGATATTAGTGAGGGCATTTCTTGCCAACACTACCTAGGCCAAGGCAACTTCCAAGTCACATTTACTTTCTGCTATGATGTTCCTTACAATATTCCCAATTACCGTATTTAACTGCTCACACACTCTGTTGCTCCAGGGGCCATGATCTTGATATTGAATGCCTCTCCCAGTGCCCGCATCTCTTCATTTTTAAATTCGCATCCGTTATACGATAGGATTTTCCCTGGTGCTCCAAATATAACAATCCAACTCTGGAACAGGGCCTTGATAATGGTGGCAGCCTGTTTATCCCCAAAAGCTGTTGCTGTACAGTCAATAATGACAAGAAAATATTTTGCTTCCCAAACCGTAAGGTCTAAGGCAATGGCCTCATTGAATTTATATGCCATACGCAAATTGACTACAGGGCGTGGTGTCTCCTTTCCAAATTTAATACAAATTTCACACTCCTCGGTTACCTTATGGACTGCCCGTTCTAATTCTGAGTCCTTAATCCCTGCATTAGTAATGAGTTTCACAACCTCAGCTGCTGTAGGATGTCCAAACTGTCTGTGGAGCTTGTAAACTTTCTTCCTCACATCACTCCCCTGCAAGGCAGCCAAGGCAATCATTCCACCTAACTCCTGCACTAGTCACGCTGGTCATGGTAACAAATAGTGGCCTGATACTGATGTGTACAAATTGATAATCCCTCCTTGAGTCTTAACTTGGTCAGTTGCAAAGTTAATTAACATCTTCGCCTTCTTCATCGACCGCCCACTCAGGAGTAATGGAATGTTACAATCTACCACGTCAGTCACAACCTCCGCTTTCACACCACCAATAAAACAAGGCAGTGTGACTCGCGTGAGGGAGGGAATGGTGACCTCATTGGCAAAGGTAAATATGGCAAACTGACTACAGGGCATAGTCTCTCCTTTCCAAATTTAATACAAATTTCACACTCCTTGGTTACCTTATGGACTGCCTGTTCTAATTCTGAGTCCTTAACCTGCATTAGTAATGAGTTTCACAACCTTAGCTGCGGTAGGATGGCCAAACTGTCTGTGGAGCTTGTAAGCCATCTTCCTCACATCTCTCCCCTGCAAGGCAATCATTCCATCCAACTCCTGCACTAGTCACACCGATATCGGTAACAAATAGTGGCCTGATACTGATGTGTACAAATTGATAATCCCTCCAAGAATCTTAACTTGGTCAGTTGCAAAGTTAATTAACATCTTCGCCCTCTTCATCGACAGCCCACTCAGGAGTAATGGGATGTTACAATCCACCATGTCAGTCACAACCTCCACTTTCATACCACCAATAAAACAAGACAGTGACTTGCTTAAGGGAGGGAATGGTGACCACATCGGCAAAGGTATATGTGGCAACCGACGATTCTTCAATTATGCCCATCTGCTCATAATCACTGAGGTTTTTCATGAAATTATGGAACCAAGTACTTTCACACATGTCATAGAGCACCCCAAGTCTATACCTGCACAACCGGCAGACTCCTCTACAAACTTCCCAAGATTGTCCCTGCCTTTGGCATAACCTATGAATAATGACAGATACGCAGCCTCAGTGTCCCCTTCATTAGGCATATTTTCATACGCATCTGGGCAGTTCCGTTCCAAGTGGAAGCGTGAGTCACATATCAGGCATCTCAACAACTTCCCATCTGGCCCTAGAAGATTCTGCCTGCTACTTGTGGATGGACGGGGGTATCCCGTTAAGCTGGTTGATAATCTTCCCCTATGACCACCTCGGGACCCACGTCCTCAGCGCTGAAATCTTCTTACCATAAGTGCCTCTTCTTCCTTCATGTCACCTTCCACTTTCTCCGCCAGGAAGACCGGTTCACATTTCACTCCACCTCTACCAACAGCGCCAATCTGTACACTAATATCCCTAGTAAATATGCTATTCAAAGCATCTTTCATGTTACAATATGTCGCATCAGAGATGGCCGACATCACCAATTGCTGCTCACTGTCACTCAACTTGTATGATGCAAGTAGCATGAAAGTCATAACTGAGTCTGGGAGTGTCATACCTTGGGTATTCTATCTACCTTGGCTGTTTCCCCCATCAAAATAGAAACAATACGGGGATTACTTTGCTCTATGGGCAATGACGAAGGAGCTAGCTACAGTTCAGATGGCACTGCTGGAGAGCCACAGCCCATCCTCCCGGCTCTTCCACAACCTGTGTCGCTTCATAATGCCAACTCCCCTACTGTCCCTACCACATGGATATCTCTGTAATATGCAGCCCTTAGTAACAGCAGATGCCTATCAGAGCTGCGTCACAATCGCTCACCACTCATTCCTATTCCTAGAACGCTCACTTGCTTCCCTCACATCCATCCTCCTATCATTCAGGGCTCTCCACTCCACCTCCATCCAAACCTAGCCTCCCTCTAGCATTTCTCCCATCAACTCTCGCATTCATCACCTTTTTCAGCAGTCTTTCATCATCCATCCTCTCCACATGGCCAAACCATCTCAGAACATTCATATCTACTCTGGCTGCCACTTCTCTCCTTACACCCATTCTTGCTCTCACCACTTCATTCCTAATCTTATCCAACCGAGATACATCAATTATACTCCTCAGGCCTTTCATCTGAAACACATTTAGTTTCCGTCTCTCACTTACTTTCATACCCCATAACTCTGATCAATACATCACAGTTGGCACAACCACTTTCTCATACAAAACTTTCTTAACTTTCAATTCTAACCCTCTATTCTTCATCACTTAATGCACCCAAAACTTTACAACCTTCATTCACTATGTGACACACATCTGCTTCCACTCAACCATTTGCAGCTATAACCGAGCCTAAATACTAAAACTGATCAATTTCCTCAAGTGTCTCTCCATTCAGCATAACATTCAATCCAGCACTATCCTCCTTTCTTGTACACCTCATAACCTTACTCTTTCCCACATTTACTCGCAACTTCCTTCTCTCACACACCATTCCAAATTCTGACACAGCTTCTCCTCTGAATCTGCCACCACCACAGTATTATCTGCAAACAGCAACTGATTCAGCTCCCACTCGTTATCATCCCCATCTACCATTCTCAAACCTCAACCACGCACTCGCTCATTCACCTATCTTTCGACTCCATCAATATACAAATTGAACAGCCATGGTAACATCACACATCCCTGTCTCAGTCCCACACTCACTCACTTCATTCCTACCCTAAAACAAGCTCTGCTGCCCTCTTACAAACTCCTCACTGCTTGCAACAGTCTACCTTCAATTCCATATAACCTCGAAACACTCCACACTGCCTCAATCCAAAATTGCAAAATATACATCTTTACCCTTTCAATCTCTACCTCTCCTAAAACCACTCTGGACTTCTGGGATCACATTTTCTGTCTTATCCCTAATCATATTAATCATTATCATACCATACACTTTTCCTACCACACTCAACAAACTTTTACCCCTAAAATTACTGTATACATACACATCTCCCATACCTTTGTATAGGGGCACTATACAAGCAATCACCCATTCCACTGGCACCATTGACAATATAAAGCATATATTAAACACTCTCACTAACCATTCCAATGCAGTCACACCACCTTCTTTCAACACCTCTGCTCTCACAATCCAGTCCAGGTGCTTTACCTGCTGTCGTTTCATCCAATGCCCTTTTCACCTCCTCTCTTGTAATCTCTCTCTCATTTTCATCTCCCATTACTGGCACCTGAACACCCCACTGCCACAATAGCTGCCTCTCTATCTTCCTCAACATTCAGCAACCACTCAAAATATTCTGCCCATCTTTTTCCTTGCATCGTTCCCTCTTAACATGTGTCCATTCACATCTTTCCCTGTCTCTTCCATCCTCGATCCACCTTCCTTACTCTTCACTCTTTCCAAAGCTTGTTTTTATCTTCCTCATATGACCTAAAATCCTGTCCCCACCTAACAATTGCTAACCTCTTCTCTTCCTCTACCTTCCGCTTGGTTTCCACATTTTTCTCACTATATCTTTCATACTTCTCCCTACTGTTACACTGCAGACATTCCTCAAGAGCCCTCTTTTTCTCTTCCACCGTCATTTTCACCCCTTCAGTCCACCACTCGATGCCCCTCCTTATGCCACCTCCAACAAACCTCTTTCCACACACATCACTTGCATGTCCCACAAAACCTTCTTTCATCAACCCCCATTCCTCCTCTAACTCCCAAACTTCTCTTTCTTTCACCCTGTCATATGCCACTTTCAACCTGTCGTGATAATCCTGTCTCTTCTCTGGCTTTTTCAACTCTTCCACCTTCACCACTTCCCTTCTACATCCCCCCCACTCTTTTGCTACTACCACTTTTGCTTCAACCAAAAAATGATCAGACATCTCAGCAGACACACCCCTTAATGCATGCACATCTTTCACTCTACCAATTATTCTCTCTGTTGCCAACACATAATCCATCAATGCTCTTTCTTTCACTCTTCCATTTTCCACTCTCATCCATGTATACTTATTTATTAACTTCTTGAAAAAACTGTTACCTATCACTAACTCTTGCTCCACACTCATAACTAACAGTCTCTCACCACTCTCATTCCCACCTGGTACCCCATACTTTCCTACAACACCTTCTACCTCTCCATTACCACTCTGGCATTCAAGTCACCCAACACAACTACAAAGATCCTTCTACTCAGACCATCCGCACACCTAGATAACTCATTCCAGAATTCATCCCGCTCTTCCTCACTTCTCTCACATCCTGGCCCATACGCACTAACAAAAGCCCATCATTCCCTACCCATCCTAACCCTCACCCACATCAGGCTAGATGACACTTCTTTCCATTCTACTACCTTATTTACCATCCATTCACTCAGCAATAATACCACACCTTCTCTCGCTCTCCCCCTTTCAACCTGTCACATCACCAAATGCCACTTCTCATTTTCCTTTCATCTTCGTCTCACACAATGCCAATACATCCATCCTCCTCCTACCAAACATATATTAAATCTCACATCTTTAGCTCTCTATCGTACTACAACCACGCACATTTAGACACCCTAAAACTACAGTCTGGGGAGAAGTTACTGTCCCCTCTACTCCCTTTCTTCTTTGACATCTCACGGGAGATTAATATAAGGGGGGGATTCCCAGTCCCCTCGCCCCGTCCACTTTTAGTTGCCTCTTATGACACACAGGGACACAAATTTCCTAATATCTTTATCACTTTGCCTTATTAAATTATGCAAGTCCTGGAACACTGCGAACTTCCTGCGCCCCGCGACCGCCATAAACAAACCATCAAGCTTATCTAACACTCTCTTAACACCACCATCATTTACCAAATCCCTAATCTCAATCTCGGAGAACGCCAACCTCGCCCTTACTTCCAGTGACAAATGAATGGCTAAAGCCTGTTTTTTCGTGGCCAAAACCGTTAATTTACACTAATCTTGATATTTTTCCTCTATTTTTCATGGGCCGACTCACCACAAATTTTAGTGGCCACTTGCTGCTGCCAGACGATGCCATTGTTGATCTCTGAACCACGCTCTACTACCAGTGTTAAAACTTACTCACCAGCACAAGTTGTCTGACCCACCATAACCACTCCAGGTCCCACTCGCCTTCAATACACTGGCAGGTTATTATGTCCAAAATTAATTAGGAAGTCCAGATGCTTCAGTCTACTATGCAGCCGTCTTCCCTAGCTCAAGTCTTAGCTGCATCTATCAGTCCTCTAACAGTTGTCTCCACCCAGCTGACCCGCATAAACATACCGTTGTGACGTCATTAGCAAACATGAAGGCACGACGTTATCAGCCGTGCAATTCAAACATACGATAGCTTACACAAACTAACACCTTAGTTTCACCTAAAGCTAACAGTGCTACCTTTTTTCTCATAAACATGCTACCAATATTCTTCCTTCTACTCCCATTCAACCAGCACATCAGAAGTGCCCATTTTTATGCTTCTAGTTGGAGATCTTCTTAATGCAATATTTTGTCATGTGTATAAGTGTATTATTTTGTAATACTGTATCTTTATTTTTACCTCTCATAAATGCATTTGGATTAGAAATATGTATTTTACCAATGTGACTGAAAAATAAAGATACATTAAGGATGGTGTTTTTAGAAACTTGGAAATTACTGTAAATAACTTGATGCCTCAGAATGTTTACACTGACAAATTACTAGGGGAGTACATACAAGTAAAAGTTACAGAAGGGGAAAAGCTGCAATGAAAAGGGATTAAAATGAGATATATTTATAAAAGAAAACCAAATGTGATTGCATGAAGGATTGTAATAAAAAAAAAAGAACCACTACGTTGTATAGTTGTGGATGTGAGCTCTTTCACACAGGCGAGTCGAGTTGGAGAAATACTCGTAGTATTCTGAGGAATCAGTATTTACTCAAAGATGAGGTAGGTCATGAATGTCAAGCAGACTGCTTGATATTCATGATGATAAGAAGTAACCACAAGATTATGTAAACTGCTACAAATGATATATATCTTACTTTACCATTGTGTCATTGGAATGATACCAAATTTGGTGATCAGTTATGGTAAATAAAGGGAAACAGTAAGGCCTACTTAGGGAGCTGTGAAGGAATTGGCTTGGTCTTGCTTAGCTATCATAATTGAGTTGCACAACTGAGCAAAAAAGCATGATTAGATATGTGACAACAACAGCATGTATAATTAATTTTATTCCTCCCTTGAGCTATGTCTATCAAATTAACTGATATGAATAAACGAATCAGTAGCTGCCATCTCCCAAAGAGACTAGTAAAGTAGACATACTCTTATAAAGTCTGAAGCATTTGAAACTTATAATATGCTACTTAATCTTTAGCCCCACCTACGGTTGAACGGAGGACCTGTAGACACTACTCTTTTTGTGCCTATACTGCCAGATTCTTTAGGGTATGACAAAGATTACATATAACACTGCTTCTATTCTTTAGTTCCGGTTGCAGGCATTGCTATAGCAGGTTATTATGAAAAATACATTAAACCTATTAACTGACGTACCTCAAATTCATCAAATATACCCCGGTGATGAAAATAAGCATGAGAGAATATTCTGTAGACTCGTCGGCATACGGAACCTAACTTAGCCACTGAAGACTCTTTTATGCTCACCCTGAAATATATATATATATATATATTTACCATTACTATTGCATTCAACTGGTTGCACTCCCATTTACTGAAGAAGCTGCAGGAATTTATTTTATAATTTTTTAATGGGATGGGATTTTTACCCTTACAAAATCCAGCACTTGCAATGATACATTTCCATACTGCACATATCTAATTAAAAATTGTTCATACTTTTAAGAAGTATTATTGCTTATTAAAATGACTGAATATACAATCAGCCCAGGAAGCCTAAGGTAGCTTCCTTAAAGAATATCAATCAGAGGTAAGTGTAATTGTCAATGGTATTCTATTAAACTTAGCTATTCAAGACAAATTAACAGGGCTGTTAAAGCATATGAGGGATACCTTTACCCTATCCTTCTTATCCTCTAGGAATTTCATAAAGAAAATTAAAAAGAACCATCTTGAAAAATGAATTTGTAATAGGTATGGAAGCCAAATGTTAATTCAACTGAGCATCAAAACCGTGTTAAAAGTGTTCATAAAATCATGTCTGCAAATACAATCTACCTCCAAAGAGAGGCTATTATCAGTTTCATGCTAAAATTATTATAAAAAGATCAATATTTAAATACAGGCGGTATTTCGGATATAGTGCACAGTTATATGCCACACTTTACAGGCATATAAATTTCTAAAAACGAGAAATTTCATATAACAAATAATATACATTAATAATAATTTTGCCAATTAATCTCACTACACCAATTAGGCCTGCTCCCTGTGTACTTACTTTTATATACAGTGTAGCAAAGGTTTTCATATTTCAAAGTAAGTAATTCAAAATAAACTTCATATATAAACACTGTTTATGGTACAGCAACACACATTCCAAATTTTCAATGTACAGTGCAGCAAACTCATCAAAACCTAGACAAAAATGCACAGATTAAACCCTTACCGACTTGGAAAATATTTATTAGAATTTAATAAGCAAGCTGCACCGTCTAAAGTATGTCTCGTGTAGTCGATTGCAGGGCATTCCTTGGGCGTTTTATGTGCAGCACACAAAAATATCCACTGCTCTGTGGCCGTCATCTGCGTGCATGTTGACGGTTGGCATTCGCCTTGCAACCGTACTGCTAATCCATTCAATTCCATGCAAAACTGCCTGAAAATAGCAAATGTGACAATGAAAGGAATGTAAGGCAAAAATATCTTGAAGGTAAACTAAATAATGCTATGAGACCTGATGTATTGGGTCACAATATATCACTCAACATCAATGAACATTTATGAGCCTTATATAATACCAAAGAATTTGTCTCTGTTTAACAGCCTAATACAGCACCGAAGATTCTCTGGCTATATAAGGCTAATATAGCACAACAGACACTAGTTATGAACCTAATTTTGTTTAAGAGGTTGAAATTTAAAGTCTGCACATACTGAGTTTCAACAGATATGCAGAGAAATGCAAATTCCCAGCCCTACATATTTACAATGAAATAATTCTCCTATTTAGTGAGTAAAATCAATAATGAAATAAGATTTATTTTCCATCAATAAAAAAAACCTGACTGATACCTCAAGCATTTCAGTTGAGGTATTTTAAGAAAAAGTATATTCCTTACTTGCACTACTCCCATTTCCATACCTATGTGGGGACAGGGTTCCAGACTAGGCTCCTCTGTAGTCCTCGATTTTGTGTGTGAGCTATGTATATTTATTTTAAATTCTTTTTGTAATTATTATATTCCCTCTATATTCATTACACTTACAATGGGTTGTTTATTCATAAGGTTTTTTCTCATTTGTATATGCAGTTGAAAATGGATTTGTGTGATTACAACCGAAAATATTAAAAGTTTCAAATGATACCTCAGTTTCAAAAGTAATAATAATAATTCTCTTTTTAAAAATGCACCATATCTGCTGAAGCAAGCAGGATGGCAATAAGAGATTAGAAATGGAATTGAAATAGGTCTTTATCATACTTCGTCCATTCTCACCCTTTCAATCAACTGTTCTATGGTAAGAAAAAAAAATTTTCATGGAAGATTGGATTAACAGCCTTATACTCTCCTATCCCTTTTAGTCATCTCTTACGACATGCAAGAGAGTTGTCTGCGGAGCAAACATAGACACAAATCTATTCAGAGTAAAGACTGCAAGCAACTCTAAAAAAATAACTATGTGATACTGAACTACTCCCGAAGAGAAAACTAAGAAATATTACTGTAAACAGTAGAGGAGTAGCTACATAAACATCTAATAGTGATATTATGCTGCCTGTTCCACTATATTATTAAACAATAGAAATGCGAAGTATACAACAGCTTACTCTACAGCTAAAATCTCTGTAATACATATTCCAATAAATTACTAAATATGAAGATGAAGCTGTACTGTTTATACAACTAAATCTACGATGCCCCTTGGTACACCTAGCACATTAGAAAGTTTAATTCATATCAATGTGCAAAGGAAATGGATGAACATCCAAGGAGAATTTACTATAAGTCAGCCCTTTGCCTAATCTCCAAAAGCAGCAATATATGGCAAAAGAGTATTTTATGAATTACTTCTCAAAATAATCAGCTACATAATACTGAAAAGTATAACAAATCCATGAGAATCAATGAAAATACGAGAGATGATTAATATATATACTGACCAAAAATAAAAGAGAGAAAGAATGATTAGTTTTTCCTATTTTAATAATATAAATATTGCTAACATTAACTCGAGCATTTTAATACCAAGCTTTAGCTTTAACATTACCAAAATAATTAACTACCAGACAGGAAGCATTTTTAAATCAAATGAAAAGCGACTCAGATAAAATATTACCGATACTGCTCAGGGTACCAACAAATGAGATTGTTAAGATTTTTAGCAATATAATTACTAATATCCAGGAAAAGAGATGAACATCCCAAGATATAATCCTCAATACGTATAATTATTCTATTACTTTTCCAAGCTGTAAGCTAGGCCCTACAAAGCACACATATGAGTAATCAACTAGATCATCAAACTCTACATTTACTGATAGTTAGCATAATAATTTTATAACCATTCCCAAAAACTAATAAAAATTTACTATAGCTCTTTCGATATCCCATGGGATTTGCTATATAATGTCAGGTTCTCTGATTTCAACATGATTTCGAAAAATAGGAATTCTTAAGTAGTACGGAGCTCCATACTATCATACCAACAACAAAGTATTGGAGACAAAACAAGGTAGAGCTTCCATATCATTACCAGATTTGCATGATCTTAAATATGCAGAGGCTGGTCAAATTATGATATTTCCCTTGAACTATATTAGGAGTATTCAGTAAAGCCAAATATTTTAATAAATTTAAAGGCATGACAGAAGTAAAATTTAAAAAACTATTCATACAAAATTATGGAAAGATAAGGTTATAACTAAGGAATACTGAGTTAAAAATTTACAACAGAAAAACTTAGTAAATGACGTCTGTATAAAGAATTGTGGAGCCTTAGATAAGCTGCTATTTAGAGCTCTAAACGTCAGGTGACTGTGACACTATAAAATTAAGCTGTTGACAATGTTATATTTACTTCAAAATAGGAGAGCTGATAATGAAATACTAGTCTAAATGTCATTAATTGTACTTCAAATGGTGAATTACACTAATAAGCATAAATATCTCTTACTTATTTCAAACAAAACGCCATAGGGAGACCAAAACTGTAACAAAAGAATTAAGTCACTTACAATAACTCTTGGCTAACTCTGCCTCCTTTGCCAGTCAGTTCATGGGAAGGAAAAACTTCATTGGAAGGAATGAAGTCAATACCCATTCCACTATTTCATTCAGTCAATTATCATGAACCGCATGAAATACAAATGTGGAATGCTTTCTCCCATCACCAAAGATATACCTTTTAGTCACCTCATGTAACGCAGATGAAATAAGACGGTGGAATTTTTACTTCTCTGCCACCAAGGATACTCCAAATGTGTGTCTATAAGGCAAAGAAAAAATCTATAATCTCTAAAATGGCAATGAAAAGAAAAACAATAGCTTACCTGAGATGTTCATACTTCCATACTCCTTCATCTTGTGACTCTGGAGCATTCAAGATAGCATCAATATTATTGGCATCTACTCTGATTGTCTGCTGAATGTACTGTTGTACCACTAGGGTCGAATCCATCTCCTCGTACGCTTCATCACACCAGCGATAAAAATTCTGGAGACCAGAAATATATGACACAAATATACATATTTCTGTTATTAACCATAGTGTTTGTGCTTTACTAAGTAAAAAATAGAAGATATAAGAGAAATATCAACACAGATATCTTACATGCACGTCAATAATCTAAAGTCACTTAGTAATTGCCATATAGCTAACAAATAAATTCAGTCAAATCAAGCCCCACTTGCATGACAAAAAACAAGCAAATAAAGATTGAAAATTCAAATCAGTTACACTTTACACAATGTTGAAGTAATGACTTAGAATACAATCTTAAATTATCCAAAACAAAAGAGAAAACTTAAAAAGTGAGGATAGGAAGCTTGAATGGATATTACAGTGTGAGAAATGATTTTTATGATGATATAACAGATGTATGATACCAGATACAGATGATAATTTATGATCAAAAGCCTGTACAGTAATGACGATCACAAATAACTATTAGAACGGTGATGCCTCATTATATGTACTCAACTGGTTCCCCATCCTCCTGCATATGTTTAAGACCCTTAGATAAAATTACCCATACATGACCGATTCCAGTTATTATTTTCAAATTTACTCAAGAGTAATTAAAAGCAATTAGAGCAAAGTCAAATTGGAAATAAGGGGTGTTGGTTACTGGTTTACAGTGGGGCTCTAGTACTGGTTTTGTGGATCTGGGGGTTGAGTAAGTCCCTGGGAAAGGTTCATGGGAACACTCAGCTGCCAACAGTGTGACAGTGAAGATTATTAACTCCATATTTCTGAATTTCTTTTTCTTATCCATGCTAACCATCAGTGTAACCAGTCTCTTGTCACCAATTATTCTTGCGGGGCAGTTTGGCACACTCCAAGTGAAATCTCTGATAAGCAATACGGAAAAGATTTAAGTGTCAGAATGGACATAGTAGTATAAAAAAAAAAAATGCAACTTAGGTTTTGCTTAGAACAGGCATCTTTACTTCTGTTAATGCACTGAAAACTTCAAAAGTAAACTTAGGGCTTCAACTCCTCCCAAGGCAATACTTCCTAAGACTTACCTAAACATCACATTACCATGGAAGAAGCCATACGGCTGAGATTGGGATATTATTGTGGTATTGTCCTACTAAACAAGTTAGATTACAATAGGAAGTAAATTAATTTTGGTGATTTCGGATACCCTTTTCCATAAGAATACAGCAGCAAAAAACTTCAAAAACAATGTAATAGTACAATTTCATCGAGTCTGTTAATACATTTAGCAATCATATATGTTTACTTTCCCCCCAAAAAGGTGAAAGTAATAAACAAAAGACTATCATAAGTTTAACTGGGGAGTGAACTAACCAACCCATACTTTAAACCTAATACAGGTATTCAATTATTTTCTAGGGATTTCTTCCGAAATGAGGATGTGACTGTAAACATTTACCTCAATGATGAAGACAATACAGGGTATTTCTTTTTTTTTTTTTGCTCCACTCAAATGTGATTCCTACCGACACACTTCTGATGGAATGTAATTCCTACGTAAAGAGATACTGTAATTACAAAAACTTAATAACAGCGCATATTAATTGAGTCAATACAAAGTACAGTAAAAATATAAAAACTAAGAGTGAAAATAATATTACATTATTATTATTTAAACTAACCTACAGAAGCATCATTATAACGAAAATAATCATGGTAATAATGGATCACTATTTGCATATTTACTCGATATTCATATAAAATATTTTTGAAGTGACTCAATAAATTTGTGCTGTTATTATTTTTTTTTTAATGACCTGCTTATGCAAGAATCACAATCCAGCAAAAGTTTGTCGGTACAAATCACACTTTTTTTTTTTTTTTATTTAGGATGGGATAGGATAGGAGGGGAAAAAAGGGGAGGGGATTAAGGATATAAGGGAATTGGAGGAAAAAGCAAGAAAATTAAATAAAGTAAGAGATAAAAAAAGAGAGGGGCAGACCCTCGTGCTAAGACACTCCGGTAGAAACAATTTTGCCTTGTATAAATGCCAAAATAACTGTTTTACTTACTATCACCTTTTCAATCCCCACTTAATCTAAAATATTTGTAAATTTGCTAGCAACAGATAGTAAAGATTCAGTCCCTGTACGTACACAACAAAATCTCTTTAACATAATGTAAGTTCATTGCATACAACCAATCTTATTCCAAGTTTGTAATTAATTATTACCAAGATGGATTAGTTGAAATGGCTTTGTGCTTAATATAAATTATAACCAAAGTCTGTGCAAAATTATGATGTGTGTACTTAGGCCTCTGTACCATTAGTATCTTGCTCTACAGTATGAAAATTTAAAGGAAAATATGAAATAAAAAATATACACAGTGATCCCCCGCTGGATCGCGTTTTCACTGTACCACGTTTTTTTTTGGCAAATTATTATTTTATTTTTTGGGTATATGCAAAAATATTAAAATATTAATAAAATAAAAATTCTCAGTATTTTCATTTTTTATTGAAAAAAACATATTTCATTATCTAATTGATAAAAAAAATTTATTTCCCAGCCTACGAATAAGAAAACAGTAAAAAATAGTAAAAAACATAAATTTAGATATACGTACGTACAGTATAACTCACAGTATTGCATCATGCGAAATAGTGTCCGATAGTGTACAATGTATTGGGGTCGCAGCTACGTGAGCTAGCATATATATTTATATTTCCAGTAGTTTCATGATTTTATTGATAAAAAAAACCGTATTTATTAGCCTAAGAATAATAAAACAGTAAAAAATAGTAAAAAACATAAATACTAACAGTATTGCAACATGTAAAATATGATACCGCTATCAGCGTTTCGGACAAAGGCTCGTTCAGTCTAACTCACGTGTGCGCCGTTCACGTTGTGCTTATTAAATGTTTTGCTTGTGTCCGATAGCGTACAATGTATGGGGTCGCAGCTACGTGAGCTGGCATATATATTTATATTTCCAGTTGTTTCATGATTTTATTGATAAAAAAACGTATTTCTTAGCCTAAGAATAATAAAAGAGTAAAAAATAGTAAAAAACATAAATACTAACAGTATTGCAACATGTAAAATACGATACCGTGATCAGCGTTTCGGACAAAGGCTTCCATTGTCTCGCCTCACTCGTGTGCGCCGTTCACGTTGTGCTTATTAATACGTTTTGCTTGTGATTTTTTTACTCGCATATTTTAACCTTTGCAATGCCTCCCAAGCATCCTTCATCTTCTAAGGCTTCTTGTAGAGGGCCTAAGCGGCAAAGGAAAATGTTAACCATAACAGATAAGGTAAGTTTACCTATCACGTACATATAAATTTACGTTGCATGCTGTTATTTATAAAGTAAAGGGTGGTTTTTTAACAGTGCAGGGAGGGTTTATACAGTAAACGTAAAAATAATTGTAAAATACCTATGTACATGAGTATGTCATATAAATTTACGCTTGCATGCTGTTATTTATGAAGTAAAGGGTGGTTTGTTAACAGTACAGGGAGGGTTTATACAGTGTAAACGTAAAAATAAATTAAAATATCTATGTACATATAGGCTGATCCTACTCCGCGATTTTCCTGTCTCGCGCTGGGTCCCGGAACCGAACCCTCGCGATAACGGGGAATCACTGTATTAACTTATGGAATAAAAAATATATATTAACTAAGGGACATCTTTAATTTTTGTATATTATTCTGACCTCACCCAATATTAATTCCTGAGATTTTGTTGTAACGTTATGCTTCATAGCCAAGAAGTTTCATGCTCTAGGAGGCAGGAATAGACATATATCATACAGTGGCGATAGGTGGCAGTCGAGACAAGAAGTTTTTCGCTCGCCAATTTTCGCAAAATTTACGGTTGTATATTACCTATTTCATAGTTTAGGGAGGTTAAGAGTGAAGATTACGATCCTAAAGATCATCAAGGAGTTCACTACCAGGAAGAAAAGTGAATATTTAGTATAGATTATTGACTTTTGTTCCATTTACTGGCCTTGCAAAACACCAACTGTAATCAATCATGGCAGATGAAGGAGGAAAATATACAATGGCTAAGGATCTTTGCGACCACTGTATGAAGAAGTTTACAAGCACAGGGAAAGGAAATGATGGTATTTGTTGTGACTACTGTGATTACTGGGTGCATGCATTATGTGAAGGTATGTCTAGTAATAAGTACAAAAATTTTCGTAAAGCGGCTGAGGATGTGTCAGGCATGCAATATTATTGCAAATTCAGCAAGTGTGACATAAAAGCTAAGGAAATTCTAAAACATTTGGGCCCAATTAGGCAGCAAGCAAAGGAAAATTCTCAGAGGATTAGTGCTCTAGAGGATAGTGTCAAGAGGCAAGATGTATTGACAGGAGCAATTGATGAGAAAGTAAAAAATGCCAAGAGCTTAGAGAAGGATAGGGCATATAGAGCAAGGACTGTGATAATCAAAAATATTCCAGAATCTCAAGCAGCCCAGGGTCAAGAGAGGAAGGAAGAGGATGAAAAACGAGGGTCAGATCTCGTTAATGTGGTGGAATAAGATAGCTCTTATACAGAAGGACAAGTGCTTACAGTGAGGTTAGGAAAAACAGAAGATACTAGAAATGAAACCGGAAGAATCGAAGTAGAGTTGTACCATGAAGAAACAACTCAAAAGGTACTCAAAGCTGCCCCAAAGCTAGCAAATGTCTTAGATAAGGAAATATAGAAAATAAAAGTGTTTCAAGACCGAAACAAAGAGGATAGAGAAAAGAGAAGGAAACAGGTGGCTGAAATGAAACAGAAAAATGCAGATCTTGTGGCCCAAAGTATCAGAGATAATTTTTTTACAGGGGAGAAAAAAATAAAAATCTAAGTGAACCCACAGAGACGAGGGTAGAATCTGGGAACAAATATGTGAATTAGAACCAATCAGTTTAAAACTTCTATATACTGTACTACTTTGGATGATACCTTAAATAAGGAAAGTGAATTTAATGTGATTATAGAATATGTTAAATCTGATATTGTATGCATAAGTGAAACAAAACTGAATGATTTAGTAATTTTTTATACAAATAATTATATTGTATTCAGAAAAGACAGGGAGGAACAGGTGGCACCAGGTGGTGGTGTTATGATATTAGTGAAGAATTTATTAGCTTCAGATAGCAGAGTAAATTTTCTGAATAACCATATGTGTGAAGAATCTGTCTGGTGTGAGTTATTGTTCAAAAAAAAAAAGAATATACTGGTTGGATGTATTTACAGACCCCCAGCTATTCCCAGAGAGAAAAATAATTATCTCTGTGATCTGACCAGGGCTAGTGGTGATTACGACAAAGAATTGCAGGTACTTATTTTTGGAGATTTTAATTTCAATGAGATCAACTGGGAAAATATGGAGGTCTCAATCCAAGGGCAAGTTATTGTTGCATGTAACTTTCTTGATAGTATTAATAATTGTATTTTGCAAAAATATACCTTTGAACCAACTAACAATATTGATGGAGACAACCCCACAAATCTGGACTTGGTATTTACCAGAGACACCCAGGACATTACTAATGTAGAAATTCGTCCCCCAAATAGGCAAAAGTTACCATGCAGTGACTTTGTGCGAATTCGTTGTGGATGATGATCTTGATGGTGATACTGATGTTTCAACATTTAGGTATAATTTTCATAAGGCAAACTAAGCCGAAATAAAGAGATAATTGTTAAGAGTGAACTGGCAAGTGCTATTTAGAGATAAAAATGTAGAAGAAATGTATCAAATACTACTTAGTATTCTAAGTGATCTCATAGATAAGTATGTACCATTAATTAGATGCACCAAAGGTAAAAAGAAACCAAAGTGGATGACTAAGGAAGTAAGTAACCAAATAAGTGCCAAATAAAAAGCATGGAAGCATTTTAAGCCTAGGAAAACCCCAAAAAGAGTTGATGTAAATCACAATATAAGAAATGCAACAACGAACATGATAAGACAGGCTAAAAAGGGATTTATAAAGAAACTCTGCAAGGATATCAAGGTTAATCAGAAACATATCTAGAGCTATGCGAGAAACAAAACTGCCATAAAGGATACAGTTTTAAGTCTGGAACAAAAATGGAAATGTGACTAGAAATTATTTAGAGACAGCAAACGAGATTAACAGAGCATTCAAAAGAGTTTTTGATTAAGAAAATACTCGGGGCATGCCGGAGCTAGTAGCTGGATATAATGGACCTGTGACTGAAAGTGTACAAGTTGATGAAAATACTGTCAAGGATCTGCTTAAGGACATAAACGGTAATAAATCTGGCGGCCCAGATGGTATTCACCCTAGAATGTTAAAGGAATGTTATAATGAATTAGCCTCACCCATCTCAAACATTATTAAGCAGTCGCTTGACACTGGATTAGTACCTGGTCTCTGGTTACTGGCTTCTGTGTGCCCTATATTCCAGAAGGGAGATAAGCTCAACCCACTCAACTATACAAAAGTCTCATTAACAAGTGTATTATGCAAGATATGTAAACTTATAATTTGCAGAGTCCTGGTACAACATCGGGAGGAAAACAACCTTATGCATGATAGTCAACATGGATTTAGAACAGGAAGAAGCACTCTTACTAATTTGCTGACTTACTTGGAATACTTGACTTCAGCTACAGATAAATGAATTCCAGATGATGTAAATTATTTTGACTGTAGGAAAGCTTTTGATACGGTACCTCATGGTAGGTTATTGAAGAAACTGGAAGTTTATGGAGTGAGAGGTAACATCTTACAGTGGATTGGATCCTTTTTATTAGGACGAAAACAATTTGTTGAAATACGAGGCACTAAATCAAACAGATTAAAAGTAACATCAGGAGTGCCATAAGGATCAGTTTTGGGACCGGTTTTATTTTTAATATTGAAAAGGACCTAGTAAAGGAAATGGAGTGTCCAGCCCATCTCTTTGTAGATGATGTAAAAAGCTTTAAAAGTATTTTTTCTGATGATGACATTTGCCTTGAATACTAAAATGCCTGTTACTGATGATTTAGTATTAAAATGTAGGAAATGTATAACTGATATAAAATCACATGGATGTGATGTAACTTTTATGTGGATACCTTCCCATTGTGGTATATATCTAAATGACGTTGCAGATAATTTGGCCAGGCAGGGTTGTGAAAAAGAAATCACAGAATATGATTGTACTATGAGCATTAAAAGAATAAAATCTGAAGTAGTAAAAGTCAGGAAAAAATGGGAATTGGATAAAGCTCGGGCTATTTTGTACAATGGTAGCAAAAGCATGAAACATTATGATATAGTTATGAATAATACATATTTTTCATATAGCAAAGCTTCACCCAAATATGATGCATTTATGGTGAGACTATGCTTTGGATATAAATATTACTGGCAATATGTTAAAGAAACTGATGGTATCCCTTGTAAATTATGTGGTCATGTTAAATCTCATACTCTGTATCATTATATAATGGAATGTAGGGATCTAAACGAGTTCAAGTGGGATAGCATTATTGACATTACAGAGATGGTGAGTTATTTTATAAATAACAATATGATTAAACAAATTATGAAAAAAATGTCTAAGTTTGACATTAGAGCTTAGTTCATCTATTTTCTCAGTATATTTGCTATAGGCATAGTTCACTGTTTGATATGACCAATTGTCATATTGTGTATCATTATGTCAATAAATTTTTTTTAATTTGAATTTGAATTTGATTAGATCTATGCAGAGACATTAAAATATTAGAAGAGTGGAGCAAGATGTGGCTGTTAGGCTGCAGTATTGACAATTACATAACTTTTCATGGGGGGGCAGAAATCTAAATTTTGAGTAAGAGATGAATGGCCAAAAACTTTATAACCATGAGTTTGTGAAAGATATAGGTGTCTACATGTCTAGTGACTTAAAACCAGCTCATAATGTGCATAAAGCAGCAGCCAAAGGAAATCAAATGGTTGGCCTTATAAGGCAGAACAGTCCCCATATAGATTTGGACGCATGTACAGAAACCCCTCGCTATATCGCGGTTCACCTATCGCGAATTCAGTGCATCGCAGTTTTTTTTTTTTTTTGGCGAGTTTTTTTTCTGGGTACATGCGAAAATATAAAAAAAATAAAAATGTTTAGTATTTTCACTATTTTACTGAAAAAAAATTTCATTATTTTATTGATAAAAAAATGTATTTCCCAGCCTAAGAATAATAAAACAGTAAGAAATAGTAAAAAAAATACAAATTTGAACATATAACTCTGCACCATAGAAAGTACGATACCGGTATCAGCGTTTCGGAAAATGCAAAGGGTCGCACCTACGTGAGCTAGCATATATTAAAATTTCAAGTAGTTTCATTATTTTATTGATAAAAAAATTTATTTCTTAGCCTAAGAATAATAAAACGGTAAAAAATAATAAAAAACATAAATACTCACAGTATTACACCATGTAAAATACGATACCAGTATCGGCGTTTCGGAAAACGAAAAGGGTCGCACCTACGTGAGCTAGTACATATTGAAATTTTCATTATTTTATTGATAAATAAAAAGTATTTCCTAGCCTAAGAGTAATAAAACGGTAAAAAATAGTTAAAAACATAAATTTAAACATATACACTCACAGTATTGCACCATGTGAAATACTGTACAATAGCGTACACTGTATTGGCGTCTTGGAAAACGCAAAGGCTCGCACCTACGTGAGATAGTTCATGGAATGCTATTGGTGGAAAGGGTGAGAGACGATGAATCACAGAATTGTTTTTCTGTATGTTCTGTATCATGGGGTCTGATTGGCTTTTTGATTGAAGCTTGGTTCTCTCACCATCTTCCATTGTCTCGCCTCACTCGTTCAGTCTAACTCGCATGTGCGCCGATCGCGTTGTGCTTATTAATATGTTATGCTTCAGGGGTTCCTTCAATAACAGTCTCCTATGCTTCAACAGACTCCTCTTTAATTTCAAGCGGCTCCTGCAGATCTTCTTTAACGTCTGTTTTACAAGAGATTTCCTCTACTGGGGGAGCATCAGTATCATTTCCTTTGCCTCAACAGACTCCTCTTTAATTTCAAGCAGCTTCTGCAGATCTTCTTCAATGTCTGATTTACAAAAGATTTCCTCTATTGGGGGAGCATTAGTATCATTTTCACAGTTTTCAATGCCATCCACTTCCATTAGAGAAGGAGAAGGAACACAATTGCTTTCTGAAGACTGACCTGATTGAGACCAGTTTGTGCAAAGTCCAAAGTATACTGTATTTCAAAATATCACTGATAGGATATTTGGCCTCTCCACTTCCATATTTTTCATAATGATCAAGGGTTTTCATAATTACTGTATATTCAATTCACTTCGTAACTTAGCCACAAAGAAATCGAAGAACCTGGCCTTACACTCGAACGTCTGGCAGCCATGTATGAGCACGTGAAAGCACTCCAACAACCCTCACAAGAATATGATGATAGTATGGTTCGTTCGGTGAACTGCAATCTTCTAGAAGATGCCATGTCATTACCACCTCATTCAGGGTAAGTTTACCTATCACTTTCATATATATTTACGCTTGCACGCTGTTATTAATAAAGTAAAGGGTAGTTTGTTAACAGTACAGGGAGGGTTTATACAGTAAATGTAAAAATAAAAGTAAAATACCTATGCATATAGTGTGATCCTGCTTCGCGGAAATTCACCTATCGCGGTGGGTCCCGGAACCGAACCCCCGCGATAAACAAAGGGTTACTGTATATCACAATACTGTTCTTTAGTCAGACCACATCTAGAATACGCTATTCAGAGTTGGTACCCTTACTACCAGAAGGCCATTACTGAACTTGAAAAAGTACAAAGGAGAATGACTAAGCTGGTTCCAGAGTTGAAAAATCTTGAATATGAGACTAATGTGAGAGACTAGGTCTCACGACTATTGAAAAAAGAAGCAAGAGAGGTGATTTAATTGAAGTTTACAAGATTCTTAGTGGAATGGAAAAGATTGACTACCACATCTGCTTTGAATATAGTGATACTCAGACTGGTTCTAACTCTCATAAGATGCACAAACGTGGACATAGGAGGACTCTAGCCAGGGCAAATTCTTTCATTGTGAGGGTTATCAACGAGTGGAATTCATTGCCTGAGGATGTGGTCTGTGCTCCAACTATCACAAAACTCAAAATAAGACTAGATAGATACCTGGAGTAGAGATTGTAAACCGTCGACTTAATTATAAATTAAGACTTTGCGACATACAGTATATGATAATGTCACTATAATAAATTATAATTAAGTGTATTAAAAATAGATGGCAAACTATTACAAAATGATAAACTGAATGTGATATTACTTTAATTATATTTAAGAGTATTGAAATAGACAAAAAAGTATTCGTAAATGTGATTTATATATGAAAAGGAAAAAGAAAATGCGTTTTGTAGAAAGAAATGAAAATGCTTGAATAAAAGTATTTGAGTGAACTTTACATTATGATATCAATTCATTGTCAAGACTTAAGAAGTAGTCAAGAGATGGGAGATCTAAAAGAGAAGTTTCATAACCTCCCATAATTGTGAATAGGTAAGCAATGTATATACACAGCCAAGAAGTGGAATACACACTTTGTACGTTGTCACTATTTTTCTAAATCATTACTCAACTATTAAACTATCGTATTCAACACTCCACCTTCATAATTAGTAGGAGGAAATGGTAGACTATCTTAAACCATCACTCTAACTCACCGCTGCTAAAAATACCAAACGAATATCACCTAGAATTATGGAAATGTCTCCTTCATTGAACAAAATATATTTAATAACCAAAATTCTCGTTTTCAAGCATTAGATTTTCATGAACTAACACATTTCATACCCTGAATAAACAAACTCGACCAGTCCTACAGGCTATCGCAGAGTGGTGGAAATATCATTTTTATTATATACTGAAATTCACATCCAAACATCATCAGGCATTAAATAAATGTCTCCTAGAGTGAGCAAAAAAAAAAAAAAAATTATAATTGAATTCTCAACCTTGATGTTACATTTATTTAAACAAAACAAAAATTTTCATGACAAGACAAACTCGATCGGTGGAATTGGGTCACGGGTAGTTTACAGTTTAGCGGGCCATGCCGCTCAACGACCTCACCCCTCCGCTCAAAGTAAGTAGTTCGACCCTAACCTGTATGATGGGGGGGTTCCAGGGGGGCGAAGCCCCCCTGACTAAAATGTTAGGTAAGTATTTTTAGTTAGGATAATAAAAAATTGTTTCGTATGCCTATTATGACATTTTTGTTGTGTATCCATCCACCAGTTCTCTAGTTAGGGCCTTTCACCATCTATTGGTAGGTTTTGAACATTGGTATGGCCCGCTAAACTGTAAGTTTTCCTTGGGTCACTTTCAATGGGTGAAATTATTATGATTTTTAATATAGTGAAAAATTAAGCAAATATCATCTACACAGAGATGTCCCCTTACAATGAGTAAAAATAAAAATAAAACCTAAAGTATAGTCCCAAATATAAAATTTTTACAAGATAAACTCCTCTAATCCAGCTTTGGCTTTTTTTTAATGGGTGTTAATAGGTGTAATTATTAAATTCCTTCATAATCTACTGAAAAATCATATCTCGAGTGTCTTGAATAAATATTTTGTGATGATAAAAGCATCCAAAACATTAAGTTTCGGGAAGCAAAACCTTTTGATTCGTTGAAAATCATGTTCGATCCCTTTACATAGATATAGTTACTAATTTAATGACTTTCATGAACAAAAAAACTTCGATTTTTAGTCTCAAAAACAAATATTCGTGAAACCAAAACATTCGGCGAGTGGCCCAAAACGACCCGTTCAACTGGGGCTCTTTTTAAAGAGTGTAATCAATACTTTCCATCTTAATATATTACAAAATAACTTTTGGAATATCTTAATTATATCTCTTATTGATAAAATAATCTAATATAATCACCTCCGCTTTTGTTCCAGGTCGATTCCTCCGCAAGACGACAGTTTGGTCCGCCATCTTCATCGCAGCTACTTCTTCTTCTTCCCTCTATGAATAGGACACGAGACTAAGTCAGCTCATAGGTACCGCCTCATCTCTTTAAAAAGAAAAAAAAATGCAACACAGTTAGTGAAGAAATAATAATTCTATTAATATAATCTGGAATATTTTTTTTAATTTTCTTTCCTTGTTCAAATAATTAGATATAATGAATGATGAACATATAAAATTTATTCAGAATATTTCGTTAACTTCCCTTCAACTTTCAAAAGTTCTTTACTACATATTTGATATTAACAATATTTTATATTTGCATAATAGTAGTCGCTGATATAAAAAAAAAACATTAAAACTAATTTCCACACATTTAAGCAAAACCAAATATGCACACATACATGCAATTCGGCTTCTGTATTTATAATTGAATACGTCTTTTTGCACACTGAGTTTACACAGTTGACAAGAGCTAAATCTCAAGAAAAAACAATTTTAAACCTTGTCCTTGAGAAGCCTGACAATGGCCCGATTTCTTAAACAATGTAAACCTTGGATACTATATTGTTAGTTAGCTAGGCACACACAAATGGATTTCATAAACGTATCTGACGTGGTTCTGTGTATGGCTAGGATCCAGTACAGGAGCCTAGCCATACACAGAACCACGTCAGATGCGTTTATGAAATCCATTTGTGTGTGTCTAGTTAACTAACAATATGGTATCCTAGGTTTACACTGTTTAAGAAATCAGGCCATTGAGACAACTGTACTAATACCGACGGAAGGCGAACTCGAGAACTCTCTTGAGTGAAACTTATATCGAGATCTTCGCTTCCAGTTCCTCGTTTGTGTTTCCTTTTTATTATT
>JAXCGZ010023301.1:0-5000 GCA_037179515.1 Halocaridina rubra
ACCGTAGAGTATCTGATGCATGGAACAAGATTCCTAGTAGGATAATAAATGTCAATATATATAATATATTATATATATAATATATATATATATATATATATATATATATAATATATATATATATATATATATGTATATATATATATATATATATATATATATATATATATATATATATATATATAATATATATATATATAATGATGATGATGATCTTTTCTTATCGTAATCCTCTTAGCACTCGTAGAAGAAGTGTGTAAAAAAATAAAATAAAAAATATAAATAAATCTTTTTTAAGGTGTTCCTACTTCGTGGAAATTCACCTATCGCGGCCGGTCCGGAACCGAACCCCCGCGATAAACGAGGGATTACTGTATACCTTTTGCTATTGATCACTATATATAACTCTATAATGTATATCAGATATCCTCAACCTCAACGGATGTTTATGAGGGATTCACTATCAATGGCTTTTAAGTGGCTCATGAGTCACAGGACAAAGAATAAGTATATTAGAGGGACAGTGCAGGTAGGACCAGTGTGGGGACATGGTGAGAGAGGCTAGATTGAGGTGTTTTAGGTATGTGCTGATGAGGGATGAAGGCTATGTTGGGAGAAGGACATTGGAAGGAGCTGCCTGGCAAGAGGGGGCGATGTAGGACAAAGAGGTTTATGGATGTGTTGAAGGAGGACATTAGGGTATATGGTGTGACAGAGGGAGGCTGAAGAGGAGAGGGAGGATATGGAGAATACTGATTAACTGTGGTGATCCCTGATGGGAAAAGCCAAGAGATTTGATGATAAGGAGTCCAATTTTCGTTTGGAAAGCTTTCAGAATTAGGAAAGGAGGGGCCAGATGGCACAATGGACCTCACATGAAGCCAACAAGCTCCACAAACACTCACTTACCAGTTCCAAATGGGGTTAGGCTGGGACTACAGCACCAAAACCTTGTTGAGTTTGACTTGGGACTTGCAAAGGAATTACCCCCATTCATCCCAAGGACTGCCTGTTCCATTACAGGACCCAGCTGCAAATACAAAAAGGCATTACATATGAGTCTGTTTCACAGTGAAGAATAATTACATAATCTAAAGTTAAAAACCAAATAAGTAATACATAACATATGTATTCAAGCCATCTGCAGAAAACAAATACATAAATTTACATGAGAAATTACAAAATTTTGATCTTCGAGGAGAACAAAAATTGTTTTTGTAGTAGCTATTGAAGACTTGATAGGGGACAGCTGAACAAAGAAACAAAATAACATATGGAATAGGAAACAAAAATTATTTACAGGCCAGTCACAAAAGGACTGAGTGTAATGGTTATGTATATTTAGTCAAATACCTGAAAAAGGATTAGCACCAGAGAAATTTGCCCAAGCGTTACTGGCCATTTGCAGGTGGTGTTACCAAATACACCACTACCAGCACTAAGGTTGCCGGTACTACCTCCATTTACAAGTCCCGAGCTGAACACGCTGTTGGATGTGCCTTGGGGAGCCAAAGACGCTTCCGCTTCCATTGAATACATTAGTGGAGGTATGTGGCTTCCATTGGGTATGGACCAGCTGTTCCCACCATCTGCTGATTAAGTGAAGGATAGACAAAGTAAGGAGCTAGCTTTTATGGGGCATAAAATACTGGAAAGTCTGCAAAAGTAGGACAGAGGAACAAGTGTTTGTGTGTGTGTGTGTGTGTGTTGTGTGTGTGTGTGTGTGTGTGTGTGTGTGTGTGTGTGAGAGAGAGAGAGAGAGAGAGAGAGAGAGAGAGAGAGAGAGAGAGAGAGAGATTGAGTGTGTTGTGTGTGTGCTGATAATTTTTTTTTATTACAAATTTTGCTCTTGCTGATGTCATTAGCTTGTCTTAGATACATTTCAACGACATTCTGTAACATTTAAATATTAAAAATTCCCTTTTCCCCAAATTAATAAAGAACTACGCCCGCGATGTCTGAGAATGCGGATACCTGGAGCCCATTTTCCCATAATTTATTTTCTCATTTTCTTTGTTTGCTCCCTCTTGTTGCACCTAATATACTGTCTCTCCCTTGCATCTCTCTGCCATACTTGCCTGCCAGGGACCACCACTATAGTAAACCCTCATTGCCACGAAAATCTCTCTTCTTCAAACAAATTCTAAATTCATCTCATCCTTTTCTATAATCGTAAATAATGTTTTTACGCCAGTGCTTGCAAATAATTAATAATCTGCTCATGCCCTTTTGGGTAGCATAAACATTCTTGTCAACCGTAATTAAACGATTGTATATTTATCCTGTGGATTTATATTCAAAACCTTTTCTTTCTGTGCTTGCATCTTCAGTCTTTCCCAATATCAACAGTGTGTCGTTTCTGTTTCTGCTACTTGCAGTGTCCTCCATTCTACATTGCCAGCATGACAGAGGTGGTCTCCTTCGAGCTGAGCCCTATTCTTGGCATCCGTATGTGGTGTCGGGAATCGAAAAATGTGCCCACCAGCACCACTGGAGTAGAGGCTCCATTCCATATAATCAAATATTTTTTTTTTTTATGCTTTCCAAAATTAAAAGAAAGTTGAATTCTGAGTTTTGTTATCCGAGTAGAGGTATTTGGGGAGATGGGCAATTAAAGATCTAGTCTCTTGGATGTCTGTGAACTCTCATCCGAGTTCAGAAACTGAGTCCCCTTAGTTGAACAAAACTCCCCCCCACGAGAGAGAGAGAGAGAGAGAGAGAGATGAGAGAGAGAGAGAGAGAGAGAGAGAGAGAGAGAGAGAGAGAGAGGAGAGAGAGAGAGAGAGATGAGAGAGAGAGAGGAGAGAGGGAGAGGAGAGGAGAGGAGAGGAGAGGAGAGGGAGAGGAGAGGAGAGAGAGAGAGAGAGAGAGAGATGAGAGAGAGAGAGAGAGAGAGAGAGAGAGAGAGAGAGAGGAGAGAGAGAGAGAGGAGAGAGAGAGAGAGAGAGAAAATTGGGTTTTTGATGACCAAAAGAGTGTCTGCATTTTATCACCTCTTAGACGAGATTGCTTCCAAGGAAACAGACAGAACAACACATATTCAAGGGGGACTAGTGAGTGCTAAAACAATATCTAATACTGTTCTCATATACAGCTACCACTGAAGATAATTTAAAAAACAGAAATACTTTAAAATGTACCATATGTCATTAATACTAATGAGAGTCAAGTGTGATCAGTGTCAATGGGATTACAATGAAAAAAAAATTACAAATGATGTATACACCACACTGGCACATAAACTGCTTGCAGTTTTAAATGTCAATATTAATACCAATTATAATGGTAGACACAAATATCTTGGAGCAGGGAAATTAAAACTGGAGGTCCTTCCCAACGCCTTGCGGGAGCTCGACTACATGTATGTCACATCCCAAGTCTAGTGCTCTAACCACTGGGCTACCAAGGTCCCACAATATTTGCATACGATATTTATCAGAAATATTCAACTCACTTGATGGTATCGTTTCCGATTCTTTCTGCGTCTTATATTCCTCATCAAGATCTTTCAAGGCTGCGTAACGATCTTGGGCAGGGAGATTGGAAAGTTGAGAACTGATGTTGGAGGGATTAGGGTTAGTGGAAGTTGTAGTAGCAGAACCTGGGGTCATGGGGGTTAGAGGGCTGTTGGAGAAAGGGGGAGGGGCACCTGATGGTGTTGATTTACTGCTGGGCGTGGAGCCTGTAAGAAGGTAAGGAGTTGTGGTCATGCTGTTATGAGAAATATCACTATTAAAAGATGGGCGGTTGCCCTGCATATGATCATGCAAAAACACATCAACAGCACTACTGCTAAAAACGCCAGAACTCTGGTGCTCCTTCAGGCGGCCGCTGCTGCTGACTGCCTCCAGTGGTCTCTGTCGCACATTAGTGTCAGGCTGCAAAACGCTTACAAACGGGTTAGTACATGATGATGCACGAGTAGACATGCTAGGGCAACTGCTACTTAAGGCACTGCTGCTAGGTGAGGCACTAATTGCGCTTATGCTGCTGACAATGGAAACAGGTTTTGATGTGTCTAACTTTTTCTTATTAAAAAGAGGAACATTATCGAACACTGAGTGATCGTCGACACATCCAGAAACAGCATCACCAACACTCAAAAACGGATTAGTTTTCATCTCAACTACGCTACCTACCGGTGTTGGCGAACAACTCATGTCGTCAAAGGTGTCTACCGATTTACTCTTACCAATAATATCTCTTGGTTCAGATGCTGTGCTCAGGTTTTCCAACTCCAAAGCTACTTGACCAACTTCTATGTCTAAATCCTGATTGATGGACCCACTGAATCTTTTATCTGCAACTGAGTCTTTCTTTGCATTCTCAGAACCAAAATTCTGATAGGAAGTGCCACTGATCTTTGAGGTGGAAAAGAGAAAAGCAGCAAAACACTTGGAGGTTATTTCATTTGACTTGCTATTCAGGTTGAAATAATTTCCGCTCGTGCTTTCGGAAGACTGTTGGTTCTCATTTTCGGGAGTGACGCTCCTCGAAAGAGACTGGTCAGTATTTAAAGACGAGTAGGTAAATTTATCATCTGTTTTTAAAATCTGGTTTTGTTTCTTCCTGGATTCTTGATGACTAAGAGTCAAGCTACTTTCTGTCTGTAATTTCAAACCACTGTCCCTATCACCTCTAGACAATAAACTAGAGGATGAATCTAAACCTTCCTCATTGGGTACAGAGTCATACTTAGAATAATAACCAGTACTTACGTGACTACTACCGTGAGATGTATCTGATGTGCATGTTGGTGTGTAAAAACACTGATTAGGAAGAGAGGAGGATAATAATTTACCCTGCTCACGAGCACATGCTGCAAAATTGGTGTTAGTTGGGCACACAAACTGAGCGCTCACGCCAGCTGCGTAAATTGTAGGAGGGTCATTCTGCCCTCTGTTAGGTTCTTTCCCAATTGTGTCTATTTCTATGGAACTAGTTTCAGACATTGGGATGAGAGGCATCGCAGCACTCGATTCTTCAAAGGATTCCCAGTG
>JAXCGZ010023301.1:10000-12500 GCA_037179515.1 Halocaridina rubra
ACCGATGTGTAAGATTCTTATCCTAATGTTGTCTTGGTGTTGTTGCCTCATGCAATGAGAATGCTTTGGTTTCGCCCCTCCATAGCCTCCGGGTAAGTACATGGGAATAAGACAAATAACTGGATATCTCAAAAAATGCTTTCAGTTTAAAGAAAAAGTTTAATATTGTGTATTTTATACTTGAACACAAAAACTATCATGGATTCCATTTTCTATTATTGAAGTTTTCACAGACATCGCAGCTCTGTGTAATAATGATAATCATAATAATAATAATAATAAAAATAACAATAATAATAATAATAATAATAATAATAATAATGATGTTAGAAACAAAAAGGTGTAATAATTATATTTTACAACATACAAACACCACAAAAATAAAACATATGGATTAAATAACGTATATTGTAAGTGTGCAATAAAGAATAATATTAACCATAAGGCAAATTATCATTGCCTACCAGTTTTTGAGATATCAAACAAAAACAATATTGAAAATAATAGTTATAATAATAATAATAATAATAATAATAATAATATTGATAATAGACAAAAATAATAAAAAATATTAACAATAAAATAATAATAATAATAATAATAATAACCCAGCCACTGAGGGGGGCAAGCCAGCCTCAACTTGGTGCCGGTACCAAGCCCGGGTAGATGGGGAGGGTTGGAGGCAGGAAGGGCATCCGGCTATAAACATTTTGCCAAAACCAAAATATGGCCAGTACAGATAACTGGCCAGAAACATCGACCCCACATAAAAGTGGGAAAATATGTAGACAAAGAGTAATAATAATAATGATAACAATAATAATAATAATAATAATAATAATAATAATAATAATATAATACCCAACTTGCCACATAACAGTGTCAAAGTATGTATTTTAATTTAGTAAAATAATGAAGCAATAGAAAATAACCACCACTGTTCTATTTCTACATTAAAAAGGAATATACAGACAAACAGACGTTTGTGTGAAATGTAAACAAACTTTGTTAGGCTCTCCTAGAGTGAAGTGAGTGTCGGGAGAGACTATTTTCAGCGGAGGTAAAATGGGTTTTCGCTCCTTCCAACGGTCGCGGGACGACTGTTAATTACAAAATGCGATAATTGCAACACACCTGAACAAAGTCTGTTCCAAGTAGCGAGTGCACAATGATTGACTATTTCTTTGAAATACACAAAAATAAACTCAAGTTCTTTCTCGACAAGTTGATCGTGCCTTGCGCACAACTGCTTTATGTGCTTTACCAGATGTGATCTAATTTACTCATTTTGCAAAAGGGAATTTATATAAGAAAACAATTACAGTAAGATCAATCTCATGAGTCAACCTAATACAAATAAATATAATTTTTTTTCTGACAACTTATTAAAGTACTTGACTTCCTCTACTAATGAACATAATAAGAAGCTGCCATACTATCTTATTACAGTAATATTATATCTAATAAAACTATTTTTTTTTTACTAGTGAAGTAATATTAAGTCATGATTTTAATTATATTTACAAATGGATAAGAAAACTACACAATACAATGCTGCCTATTACATATCTCTATCATTAAAATTTAAAAAAATAGGAGTTCTGTGCGTGTTTAGAGGATAATGTAAAACATTATACAAATATGTCTTAAAAACATTAATTCTATTCATGCTTTCCTAATTCCACATGCACTCTCAAATTACCCTCAAGCAATAAAACACAAGATTCACAAAAAATTATTTCAATACAAATGCCCCCACAATCAGCACTAAGAACTTTGATAACAATAAAATAAATCTCACCTGCGAAGCAGATACGTTTGGTCGGGACACCGACGTGCTGACTGAGGTCCCAGTTTTTGCCGTTTCACTGTTGGGTGTTGATGCATTGGAGGATGTCGCACTGGATGTCTGAGGTGGCATATTTTTCAGGGCAACTACTGGATCTATATAAAACCTGGAAATACATAATTATCTACATAATATAATGGTTTTCATACCAGAGCTACTACATATGCATATACTGTACAATGTATGCAATCCACCTTGAAAAGGATATGGCCAAATCAATGTACTGTACATACACTCTCCACAAGCTAATATACCTCTATCACCTTTTAGCTCCTTGAGAAAGAAGGGCTGCCACAATTCCCTTCCACCATCCTGCTTGGGTCACTCACTGGGTAAGTGGCCAAGAATTTTCATAAAAAAGATGCTGCTTATAATAAACAACCTCAGTTTCAACCCAATTTTACCTATAAAAATCATCTAAATGGGTTAGACAGTGCAATGATGATAACGATAAACAACAACATTAATAATGTTAATAATAATAATAATAATAATAATAATAATAATAATAAAAATAATAATAATAATAATAACAACAACAATAATAATAATAATAATACAGACACTTTCCAACTTGCAAATGAGTTAGGTTCCAGAAGCCTGTTCGAAAGTTGTCTAGGTAAAAAAATGTATTGCAAAGCACATACATAT
>JAXCGZ010023301.1:17500-22500 GCA_037179515.1 Halocaridina rubra
AGTGGGTTCGATCACGGGTCTCTCACTTCCCATATTGTGTGATCTCGCCACTGCACTACCGTGGTCCCCCTAATACATATAAAGTACGGTACACAGTAAAAACACCACCTCGATTCTTGATAAAATATAGATGCAAATGCTTATCATTCATAACATAAAAAAAATATAAATAATATAAATAAATAAGTAAATAAAATGCACCATAAAAACGCAAATATATATCAATTACATACATATAAAAAAAGTAAATAAAAATACATACATTTACCAGAATATTAATAACAGCAAATTCACACACAATATATATATATATATATATATATATATATATATATATATATATATATATATATATATATATATATATATATATATATATATATATATATATATATATATATATATATATATATTATATATATATATATATATATATATATATATATATATATATATATATATTATATATATATATATATATATATATATATATATATATATATATATATATATATATATATATATATATATATATATATATATATATATATATATATATATATATATATATATATATATATATATATATATATATATATATATATATATATATATATATTATATATATATATATATATATATGAAGCAAAAAAAGGCCCATAAATAAAACACAAAAAGAAGCGAAGATGTACTATATATTACGACTGGAGTCCAGTCGTAATATGTAGTACATCTTCGCTTCTTTCTGAGTTTTATTTATGGGCCTTTTTTTGCTTCATATTGTGCTGTGATATAACAGTTTATTTTGCATATATATATATATATATATATATATATATATATATATATATATATATATATATATATATATATATATATATATATATATATATATATATATATATATACACACCTTGTTCTCAAAATAACGCCTACATAGGTTCTCAGAAGTGTCGTGTAAATGGAAAATCGCGTGAAAAAACGAGTTATTTTCCATAGGAAACAATGATAAAGGGCATAGATACGTTCCAAACCTTACGTAGATACACCATGCCAAAGACATAAGATAAGTAAAAAAAATATTTTATTACTACATAGCAAAGCAGAAAACCCTGTATCTATTTTTAAGAGTATACAAAAGATATTCATATTCACTTTACAGCTAGAAATTAACGTACATTACTATACTTTACTCTATTATGCAGTGGGCAACAGTTATACAGTACACTGGGACATGCATGGTGGCAGTGAGCAAGTAACTTATGTGGTAGAAGAGGAGGAGGATGCAGGAGAACGAGCCTCTATCTGCAAATGTATATAAAGATAAAATAAGAATTATAAATAACCAAAGCAAGACTATAAAACGAAAAAAAAAATTATTATGCAATGCCTAAATCTACCATATGACAGATTAAAAAAAACTTAATCTACATTCTCTAGAGAGGCACAGAGTTAGGGGGGATATGATTGAGGTGTATAAATGGTAATGGGTAATGGATTTAATCTTGATAAATTTAGGTTCAGACGGGAAATTGGTGAAAATTGGCTTGGTAATACCGTAGAGTATTCCTAGTAGGATAATAAATGCCAATACCTTAGACACCTTCAAATGTAGATTAGATAGACATATGACAGAGGTAGGGTGGGTATGAATAGATTAGTGTTTATTAGAAAAATCATAAAAAGAAAAATAGCATAAATAAGTAGAGTAGAATAGAATAGGTTAGACATGCTGAAAATATCATTCAAAAATGGAACTGCCTTATGTGTGCCAGTAAGTATGTTGAAGTGTCCCCTATTCTTATGTTCTTAATATTTTCAGAACACGTGTTTTGCATCCTCCTTCCATTTTCAAATTTGTATCTGGTTTCTGAATGACAAATTTGTTAATAAAATGTATCCAATTACTCTCTCTCTCTCGCTCTCTCATATTTCTTTACAAAAAACGAATTAAAACTTAGGTTTATTACCTTTAAAATGAGCACTGTAATGAACGTGATTAAGACTAAAGCAATAATTGTATTTACATAATAAGATGAAAAATTTCTACCTAATTCCTGTTTAAGAAAGACATTTCAAAGGATTCGTGGAAAGGAAATTAATTTAGCGGTCTTTTAACTCATTAACATTTTTATTAAAAGTGCATTATTATATTTATCATTTGCTGCCCCAAACGACTCATCAGCTTGTAAAGTAACTGATGTATGCGTTGTTTGTAAGACTATTCTCCTAATAATATAAATATATTCTATATAATGTAAGTGAAATGATACGAGAGAGAGAGAGAGAGAGAGAGAGAGAGAGAGAGAGAGAGAGAGGAGAGAGAGAGAGAGAGAGAGAGAGAGAGAGAGAGAGAGAGAGAGAGAGAGAGAGAGAGAGAGAGAGAGAGAGAGAGAGAGAGAGAGAGAGAGAGAGAGAGAGAGAGAGAGAGAGAGAGAGAAGAGAGAGAGAGAGAGAGAGAGAGAGAGAGAGAGAGAGAGAGAGAATCTTTAATTAACTCTTGTTCATTCAACAAAAACTACATTATTTATTGTAAAAATAATGGTTTAATTACAAATTCGTAATAATAATGATATTAATAATAATAATAATAATAATAATAATAATAATAATAATAATAATAATAATAATCTCCACAATCATCAAAGGAAAATTATTGTTAATAATAATAAAAATAATAATAATAATAATAATAATAATAATAATAAGATCTAACGAGAATTTTTGGAATAGACATCATGAAAGTAATGCAGAGGTATATTAAAACCCAGCAGAGAGCTGTATATTCATTACACATCTTTTATAATCCCTTCACATCTGCCAGGTCATTACACTCTCCATCTGTTTCTCTTTACAGCCTGATAAAGGCTGTTTTATTTTATCATTTTTTGGTCCATCCTGTTGTCACAAAAAAAAATAAATAAATAAATAAATAAATAAATAAATAAAAATAATAATAATAATAATAATAATAATAATAATAATAATAATAATAATTGGGGGGGGCATTATTCGCAAATTCCGAATTTTTTACTATTATTTTTGGGGGGCGTTATTGCAATTTCGCATATAAAAAAATCGCGTATAAAAGGAACAAGGTGTATATATATATATATATATATATATATATATATATATATATATATATATATATATATATATATATATATATATATATATATATATATATATACACCCAGTTCTTGGAATAACGCGAAGATAGGTTCTCAGAAATGACGTGTAATGTAAAAATCTCCTAATGTAACGAGGCATTTTTGATAAGAGACAATGATAATGGGCAAAGATACGTTTCACAACCGTATATAGACACACTATGCCAAAGATATAAGATAAGTAAAACATATTTTACAAGTACATAACAAAGCAGAAAGACCTGTACTGTAGCTATTTTTATTGAAAAGATATTCAGATTTACTGTACAGCAAGCAAATTAACATACTCTATTATGCAGTGAGCAACAGGCATGCACTGGGACGTGCATGGTGGTGGTGAGCACATAATTTAAGCGGTAGATGAGGAGGAGGATGCGGGAGGACGAACCTCTATCTGCAAACGTTTATGCTCTCGCATGCTTTTTCCCTGATGATATTATATGGCCAATTTGTTTGTTGTTTGTTCTTAATGCTTTTTTTCCATTCTCTCCATAATATCTGATCGCATTAAGTGGAAGAAGAGGAGGTGGATGTGGGAGAACAAACCTCTATCTGCAAATGTTTTGCCACCTCCGTATCAGCTGATGCACTCTCGGACGCTTTTTCCCTGACGATATACAATCCTTAACACAAACACAGTTAGAACAAGCGATATATCCACGCAGCATGCTGGGTAAAGAGACACTGAAGCACATGGCAGCATGGCAGAAAAGTGCCTCCGAGGCGGTCGATTATTAACTAAAATTTAAAAAAAAATAATTGAATTTTTTGGGCGGGCGTTATTTGTGTATTTCACATTTTTTTACTATTATTTTTTGGGGGCGTTATTCAATTTTGCGTATTTTAAACACGTAAAAAGCCAACTGATTGTATATATATATATATATATATATATATATATATATATATATATATATATATATATATATATATATATATATATATATATATATATATATATATATATATATATATATACAGTGTTCCTTCAATTATCGCGAAGGTTCGGTTTCGGGACCCAGCACGAGACAGGAAAATCGCGGAGTAGGATCACCCTATATGTACATAGCTATTTTAATTTATTTTTACGTTTACACTGTATAAACTGTATAAACCCTCCCTGTACTGTTAACAAACCACCCTTTACTTCATAAATAACAGCATGCAAGAGTAAATTTATATGACATACTCATGTACATAGGTATTTTACAATTATTTTTACGTTTACTGTATAAACCCTCCCTGCAATGTTAAAAACCCACCCTTTACTTTATAAATAGCAGCATGCAACGTAAATTTATATGTACGTGATAGGTAAACTTACAGTGAATGAGGTGGTAATGGTTTGTAGACTCAATAGGAAATTATTTCGCAGCCAATAACAGCTTTACGGCTGTTATGCATTGAGGCCAAAATAGCGGCCGACATCCGTAAACCTTTTTCCTTCTTTCAGCATATGTAAGAGTTTCACCTTATCTGTTATGGTTAGCATCTTCCTTTGCCACTTAGGCTCACTACCAGAAGCCTTAGAAGATGAAGGATGCTCGGGAGGCATTGCAGAGGTTGAAGAAAGTGAAGAAAATAAATCACAAGCACAACGTATTAATAAGCATAACGTGAACGGCGCACACGTGAGTTAGACTGAACGAGTGAGGCGAAACAATGGAAGATGGTGCAAGCCTTTGTCCGAAACGCTGATAGCGGTATCGTATTTTACATAGTGCAATACTGTTAGTATTTATGTTTTTACTATTTTTTACTGTTTTATTATTCTTAGGCTAAGAAATACGTTTTTTTATCAATAAAATCATGAAACTACCGGAAATT
>JAXCGZ010023301.1:25000-27500 GCA_037179515.1 Halocaridina rubra
TTTTCTTTTTTAAGATGATTATGACACCAGGACAGGCCAAAAATGATAAAATAAAACGGCCTTTATCAGGCTGTAAAGAGAAACAGAGATGGAGAGTGTAATGACCTGTCAGATGTGAAGGGATTATAAAAGATGTATAATGAATATCCAGCTCTCTGCTGGGTTTACTATACTTCTGCATTACTTTCATGATGTCTATTCTAAAAATTCTGCTTAGATCTTATTATTATTATTATTGTTATTATTATTATTATTATTGGCAACAATAATTTTCCTTTGATGATGATTGGGGAGATTATTATTATTATTATTATCTATTATTATTATTATTATTATTATTATTATCATCATTATTATTACGAATTCGTAATTAAACCATTATTTTTACTATAAATAATGTAGTTTTGGTTGAATGAACAAGAGTTACTTATAGATTCTCTCTCTCTCTCTCTCTCCAACATTCTATTCTACCCAATCCCCCACACTCTCTTTGTCCCAGCCAACTAGGGAGGGGCACTTTACACAGTTATTAACAGTAAATAAACCAACAGATGTACAAACAATGATGAGCCCTTAATAATAATAAAAATAGATGATGATGATGATGATAATAATCTCCACAATCATCATCAAAGGAAAGTTATTGTTGCCAATGATGATGATAATAATAATAATAATAATAATAATAATAATAATAATAATATCTAAGCAGAATTATTGGAATAGACATCATGAAAGTAAAGCAGAGGTATATTAAAACCCAGCAGAGAGCTGGATATTCATTACACATCTTTTATAATCCCTTCACATCTGACAGGTCATTACACTCTCCATCTCTGTTTCTCTTTACAACTAGATAAAGTCTGTTTTATTTTATCACGTTTTGGCCCATCCTGGTGTCACAATAATCTTTAGATTTTTTATTTATTTTTTTTTTTTTTTTAAAAAAAAAAAAACGCGATACACTGAGAACGCGAACCAAGAAACGCGAATAACCGGGGAACACTGTATATATATATATATATATATATATATATATATAAAATAATCTGAAGATAATTTACCGAAGAAAGGCAGACTTAGAAACTTATAAAAATAAGCACTCTAGGAGAGAATTAATGCATTTGTAGAATAACCTTTCAGGCATTATTATTTATGTTAATATGAATGTTGTTGTCGTTATTATTATTGTTATTATTATTATTATTATTATTATTGTTATTATTATTATTATTATTAATATTATTATTAATATTATTATCATTATTATTATTATTATTATTACTATTATGACTATTATTATTATCATTATTGCTATCATTATTACTATTATGATTATTATCAGAGCTGACTCCAGAGGAAGTGTTGGTACAATGATGAAGTTATCTTATAAATATTCCTGAAAACTCGTTCGACAGATTTCCATACATTGTGCAATAAATTGAGAAATCACCCAAGGGGGAGGGAGGCCATAGTGAATAGTGGTCATATTTTAGGATCGGGTCTGGTAACACTGCTATGCTGGTATGAATTAAAAGAACTTAAGGATGCTTTTCCAAATATCCTATCATTTGCAGATGACTTGTAAGAAAACTTAATTAATTACAGTTTATTCATGAAAGCCAGGGATAGGGCACTTTTGTCCCTAGTAATGCTTGAACTTATGAAGATACTGTTCCAGCGCTTACTGTATCCATTTATATGTATACTCACTAAGCCTTCCAAGTTGCCAAACCATTTACCATACAATGGATATCAACACCGACTCCTTATTGTCTACAAGA
Organism: Halocaridina rubra; assembly: GCA_037179515.1. Lineage (NCBI taxonomy): Eukaryota > Metazoa > Arthropoda > Malacostraca > Decapoda > Atyidae > Halocaridina > Halocaridina rubra. The sequence continues at coordinate 26,785 of JAXCGZ010023301.1, forward strand.
GGATCAAGTGAAGATATGCTGTATAATGCAACTTAGATAATCAGATATACTGTAGTTGTGCCTCATCTTATTCAGTTTTAAACAGGGCTGTTTTGTAAAGTCTTTTATTTTACGTGGTTTTAAATAGTGTGATTCTGAACAGTCAAAAGATATGAAATGAAAATTTAAATCAGAACATTTTTCCCTTTATAAATATATTATAAAAATACTGTTCACATAAATTTAAACTGTATTATGTAAGGACTACGAACAATACAGTAATCCTCACTTACATTTTATGTTGCAATATTAGACTAAGAGAAAGAGAGGAGAAACTAAGAACAATACAGTAATCCTCACATACATTTTATGTTGCAATATTAGACTAAGAGAAATAGAGGAGAAACTGACAGGTAATATCATCATCTTTGAAATTAATGTCTTGCAAAACACCTGATGGAATGGGTAAAATCCACAAAGTATAATGAAGCCCAGCCACCTTCCAACTTTTTTTTTTTTTTTTTTTTTTTTTAATGGTCAATCTGCTGTTTGGCAGGTTAGTGGTTTCAAAAAATATCTCGTACTTTAATAACTGCTGAAAAAATCATTGGCACTGATTAACTATCTCTCTTTAGAATGAGAGAAATGAAAACAAACTGACACTTTAAAATTTTTATAAATAAAGAAACAACAAAATAATATATCAGAATGTTAAAAGGGCAATCATCAGGATCATA
>JAXCGZ010023301.1:32500-49117 GCA_037179515.1 Halocaridina rubra
GAAATCACGAAGGGTCAAATCCGTGTCATTGGAGACCTGGAAACGCCTGGCAAAAAGACCCTTCATATACAACTTTTTAAAATTAAAAATTACCTGCTGGTACATGGGCTGGAGGAGAGGAGTGGTGTTGGGAGGCAGAAATTTGACTTTAATAAAGTCGTACTATAGAGCAAGGTCTTCTTCCACACCTGGAGGCAGGGCAGAACCATTATCCATAATGAGAGGACACTTAAGGGGCAAACCATTTTCCTCAATATATTTCTTTACAGCTGGCACAAACACTTCCATCAATCACTCTACAAATAAAATCTGTGTGACCCAAGCATTTGGATTTGACCTCCACATTACCAGAAGGCTAGTCTTCAAAACGTTATTGCGCTTAAAAATACACAGATTTTCTGAGTGGTAAACTAAAAGAGGCTTGCTCTTACAGTCCCCACTACCATTAGCGCACAATAAAAGTGTAAGCCTATCTTTCATTGGTTTGTGGCCAGGCAGTGACTTCTCCTCTTGGGTTATATAGGTTCTTCCAAAAGAATCCCATTTCATTACAGTTAAAAACTTGTAGCGGGATGCAACCTTCACTCTCAATAACTTTAGCAAATTTCTTCACATACGAATCCGCTGCCTTTTGGTTGGAACTAGCTGCCTCTCCATGTCTAATTATGCTATGAATCCCAGTTCGTCGAATAAAAGTTTTCAAACCAGCTTCTGCTGGTTTTGAATTCGTCAACTTCAGCGCCACTAAAACTCGGAGAGTTCGCTACTAAATTTTGGTTCATCTATCAACAGCAGCAATACTTTTTCTACCTCTTCTATGAACTGTAACCTTTTCTTCGTTAATATATTCACTCCCTTAGCCACATCAGATGCACTATAGATCTCTTTACTTTTTAAAATCGTACAGATGGTCAATTTCACCATGTTATACTGCGTGGCGAGATCAGACACACGAACATCATTTTCATGCTTAGAAATTATTTCCCTCTTAGTTTCCACTGTTATGCATCTAGGGTGTTTGACACCACTGTCACTAAGGGTTTTAACTTTCTAAGGAGCCATAATACAAGCTAACTTACAGGCAAAACAATGGAAAATAAAGCAAGAACTACAAAAATATCACGAACGAACTACACAGCGCAGACACCAATGCAGAAATGAGAGCGGGCGAGTGGGAAACGTGGTCAGCTGGCCGACACATGTGTGTTTATGGATTGTTTTTTGTTCATGATATGGGGTCAAAATTAGTTAGAAAATTTGTTCTTGGGTTGGTTTGATCGTGGGATGGGGACATTACTGTGTGTGTGTATATATATATATATATATATATATATATATATATATATATATATATATATATTATATATATATATATATATATATTATATATATATATATATATATATATATATATATATATATATATATATATATATATATATATATATATATATATATACAGTGTTCCTTCCATTATTGCGAGGGTTCAGTTCCGGGACCAGGCGCGAGACAGGAAAATCGCGGAGTAGGATCAGCCTATATGTACATAGATATTTTAATAAACTGTATAAACCCTCCCTGTACTGTTAACAAACCACCCTTTACTTTAAAAATAACAGCATGCAAGCGTAAATTTATATGACATACTCATGTACATAGGCATTTTACAATTATTTTCACGTTTAATGTATAAACCCTCCCTGCACTGTTAAAAAACCACCCTTTACTTTATAAATGACAGCATGCAACGTAAATTTATATGTACGTGATAGGTAAACTTACCTTATCTGTTATGGTTAACATTTTCCTTTGCCGCTTAGGCTCACTACAAGAAGCCTTAGAAGATAAAGGATGCTTGGGAGGCATTGCAAAGGTTAAAATATGCGAGTAAATAAATCACAAGCAAAACGTATTAATAAGAACAACGTGAACGGCGCACACGAGTGAGGCGAGACAATGGAAGATGGTGTAAGCCTTTGTCCGAAACGCTGATAGCGGTATCGTATTTTACATGTTGCAATACAGTTAGTATTTATGTTTTTTACTATTTTTTACTGTTTTATTATTCTTAGGCTAAAAAATACGTTTTTTTATCAATAAAATCATGAAACTACTGGAAATATAAATATATATGCTAGCTCACGTAGCTGCGACCCCAATACATTGTACGCTATCGGACACTATTTCGCATGATGCAATACTGTGAGTTATACTGTATGTACGTATATCTACATTTATGTTTTTTACTATTTTTTACCGTTTTATTATTCGTAGGCTGGGAAATAAATTTTTCTTTATCAATTAGATAATGAAATATGTTTTTTTCAATAAAAAATGAAAATACTGAGAATTTTTATTTTTTTAATATTTTTGCATATACCCCCAAAAAAGAAATAATAATTTGCCAAAAAAAGACCGTGGTACAGTGAAAACGCAAGCCAAGAAATGCGATCCAGCAAAGGATCACTGTGTGTGTATATATATATATATTATATATATATATATAATATATATATATTATATATATATATATATATATATATATATATATATATATATATATAAATATATATATATATATATATATATATATATATATATATATATATATATATATTGTTGTTTCGCTTTTACGTCATGGAATCCCTTTTCTACTAAGTGCTAGGACGGTTGCCTTCTTGCGAAGGACCTCTTTTGGCAGATGTAATCGTTACCCTGAGTGCATGCCCTTGCTAACCTCAGACCGTGACAGGACGAACCCTCAACGTGACGCCTCAGAGTTGCAGACACTACCATTATGATTTTTTTTTTTTTTAATATGGAACCAATGCCCATTAGAGGGATATACAAGGCCCTGGACTTCCTCACTTACACTTTCAGTTGTTCCAAGGCAAGAAAATATTGTGAGTTATGTATTGTGTATAATATATAGCACAGGTTTATGCATCACAATTTTGACACATTCAAGTAGGGGTGGAGACAATTGCCCATCCTAATGCCCTGCAGTGGGCTCGAATCCAAACGAATTGCTTTCTGACTCGCGCACTCTACCAATAATCTACCGCGGCCCCAAATATATACTGTATACCATATGCTAATGTTAAATCTAAAAGCCATAATTAAGGTAAAATCAAACAACAAACAAAACAGATGACACATGATGAAATGATGGGAAGGGCGCACTCACACCTGGATATTCTAGTGCTTTTGCCACAATTATAACTACCCAGCTGGTTTCATGGGGGCATGATTTATAATTTGAATTTATTATTCAACAAAAAGTACACTCCTAATCTCTCTGTAGCTTACCTGACAGAATTAAAAGAAAAAATATACTGCAAAAATTTTGAGGAAAGAGTCTGCGGTAGCTCAGTTGCTCAAGCACATTCAATCCCAATGCAGGGCAATAGGAAAGTCATCCAGCCCTAATTTCCCAGCACTATAATCTGTCTGTGTCTACCCCCATTCAAATGGGGATTAATAGTGACACATTAAGTGGAAAACTAACAAGAAAGTCTAAATAGAATATAATGGCCAACATCATACAAAGCATGATACCTCCACATACCTTTTCTTTTCGTATTTAGAAATCATAAAGTCCCTAATCTTATGTTCGTCTTTGGTGTCAGGAAAGGGGCTAGACTTGGGATCGTACAAGCCTAACCATACTGCCTGGCAATACTGAAATGACAAAAATATTAGAAATCAATAACATGTACCAAAAGTTCGAAATATGCATGATATGGGGTACATATACTGCACTACATATAAATAAGTGTGCATAAATATATATGAGAGAGAGAGAGAGAGAGAGAGAGAGAGAGAGAGAGAGAGAGAGAGAGAGAGAGAGAGAGAGAGAGAGAGAGAGAGAGAGAGAGAGAGAGAGAGAGAGAGAGAGAGAGAGAGAGAGAGAGAGAGAGAGAGAGAGAGAGAGAGAGAGAGAGAGAGAGAGAGAGAGAGAGAGAGAGAGAGAGAGAGAGAGAGAGAGAGAGAGAGAGAGAGAGAGAGAGAGAGAGAGAGAGAGAGAGAGAGAGAGAGAGAGAGAGAATATAACAAGGGTTTTTGAATTTGGGTTTTTGATAACCAAAATAAGTAAAACTAATAATAATATTAATAACATAGTTGTTCTTTTTAAATGGTGGACTGAATGAATGCTATTTTGGTCCAATTTAGTCTCCCTTCAAGATTTATTAAAAAAAAATTACTTTTGTCGCATGTACTTGGGACCTTTAACATTCATCTGACTAAGGACATATGCAGAGATAAAAACATGCTTAAATACGTATCTCAAGATGCTATAAAATAAAAATCCATTATACAGGGATCTGACTGGATATTTCAAATCTCTAGGGCAGGGATTTCCAACCTTTTAGACTAGAGACACCCTTGTGATAGCGACTGGAATCTTGGGCTATCGTCAATGGAAATTTAAATATTTTTGAACTGAAGGTGGAATTATTGTACTGGAATATAAATAAATATGCATAATACAATACATACAAATATATATATTTTCCACTGATTGCTAAGTACTTTATTGATTCCAATTTCTGTGCATCCCAGTTAGGAATTACTGCTCTGAGGTCAAGGGTACTTTGTATATTTAGCGTGACCAGTATAATAAATATTTGTTCCCCAATATATTTTAGAGGTAGACTGCAGGAACATTAACCATTTGATGAAACATACCTGATTGCCCTTAGATTTGATTTGTTCTATTTCCTCTGGTGTAAAACTCGCCATAGATATAGACTTCACTCGATGTGGTGGATTCAAACCACGTCTGCAAAGATGACAAAAGAAACTGATTAAAGTCAACACATGTATTGTGGTTTTCGAAATTACGTGTGCATCACAGTGGATATTAATTAGCATGACATGGCTTGTTTCTTAATAAACATCTCACATAAATACAGTATAGAAGATCCTAATAAGAAGAGCTGGGAGGTGCCCACATCAAAGCCTAGACAGGTGGACTCTCTCCTCACGGGGAAGGGAAGATCTGGAAGAACGGATGTCTGGAGGTTTTGCATGCGGCTGTGTGTTGTCACTGAGTGACTGGAGAGCACGCCCAGTTAAAGGAGTATGGATATGTTTGACTGTGTCAGTGATGCCCATCCAGGATGTAAAAAACATCACCCTACATAATTAAACGCATTTGGAAGACTGAGCCGCACACAACCACATATGCCAACAACACAGCATACACTCCTTCAGAGTTCAGTTAAGGCGTTATGGCCAGGCAGCTGAGTAAAAGCCAACAACAAGTTTAATTAAACATTTATGGAAAGGATACTATACTGTAAGTGTGACATATAATGTGACAGAGGAACACTATAAAAAGTAAGAATAAAGAGGCTTTCAGAAATCAATAACATTACTGTACTACTGATTTGAACTGTAATAAAAAATTCAAAGTAATAGTAATTACTCTAATTACCACAAATAAACTTTATCACTGCACTTAAACACAGCAATCATACTCAGAAAGTCTTAGATCAGGTTTGGTTGTAATTGGAAATTAGTAGTTCCATACTCATACTGGCTAGTCGTTTTTCAATTATAAAAACGCAATCTACCTGTAAACTTCAGAGCAGAGTAAATCCATCCAATATCTAGAATGGAAGCTTATTATCAACTGTTACTGTCATGTCACTATATACTGCATCATAAGTCACTGAGATATTTTTAACAGTTATATATCCAAGATGAAACAAAACCATGCCATATTCATATATACATACATACATGAGAGAGAGAGAAAGAGAGAGAGAGAGAGAGAGAGAGAGAGAGAGAGAGAGAGAGAGAGAGAGAGAGAGAGAGAGAGAGAGAGAGAGAGAGAGAGAGAGAGAGAGAGAGAGAGAGAGAGCATCTTCTTTATCAGCTTTTTTCACATGATCATATGGGATAGCTGTTTCTCACTAGCCCAAAAATTAGGGTTGGTTCTGGCTAAATGTTTTATGGCCAGATACCCTTAATGACACTGACCACTCCACTGCCCTGAGTGCGGGACAACCATCGAGTTAACCTGGCTTGTTTCCCAGTGGAAGAGCACTCAGATATAATTCCCCACCTCTATCATACCTGTGTCTACCCCCAACTGAATGGGGAATACAGTAATTGTGACACATAATATAAAAATAAACAGTAGGTGACTAACAAAACCATTTCCTTATGTAAACATTGAAGTACAAATTTTGGCTATATAGAGAATATAAGTATTTCCCATTGAATAATAATGATGCTTACGTATAGTCAATAAATAAATAAATAAATAAATAAATAATAATAATAATAATAATAATAATAGTAGTAATAATATATATAATAATAATAATAATAATAATAATAATAATAATAATAATAATAATAATAATAATGAGGAAGAATTATAATGGGAAACTATAGGAAAAAAACAAAAACAATATTTTCAAAAAAATTTCCTGAAATATCTGATGATGAAATCCTTGTTCCTCTCTCTCTATGACTCACATGGCATACATGCTGAGTCAGGTATGAAGAGATAATTAATAAGGACCTGATTTCTGAGATAACACTGACTATTTTCTTTTTTATTAAAGACCTACAGGATACGTATATGCATTTTTATTTTCCTGCCTGAGCTCATGAGGTATTTGTTTCACCAATGGTTGCCATATTCACTATCTGTCTATACACAAAAGTTATAAATATCCTTACAAGGGGGGTGGCTGAGTCAAAGCAAAAACCTGACTCTTAATGGGAGATAAATACAAAGGGGGAATCCCAGTCCCCATACTCTGCCTCACTTAGATGACTCTTACAACATGCAGGGGAACATGGAGGAGGTAATTATTTCTGTTATGCAGCAGGGTCAACAACAGAGGGGCACGACAAAGAGTGGTTTGTGTCCTTTGAGTGATGACAATGAGTGGTTTGTGTCCTTTAGGTGATGAATCATGAGTCATCACTCAGCTAACTGCTAGAAATTAGACCTCTTCTTATTCAAAATGACATTATATTTGTAGAGGACGCCAACACTGACCAAACATTTACTAGGGAAGAGGGCATAGAGAAGGCCACGGGTCTACAGTATGACAGACATTAATGCTGTCCTTACCACATCCTATGACTAAATCTAAATGAAAATCTCACTTTATCATTAAGAAACAAGTCAAACTAGAATTCTTTGGTACTTTGGTCCTAAAAAACCAGTTTTCATCACAGCAAGTCAATAAGATATATTTTTTCCAGTTCTTCCATGTGTCACAATTAGCCCACTCCCATATGAAAGGGGATGACTACAGACAGGTTACTGCTATAAAGGGTGGATGCTCTTCCTCATACCCTGCAAAAGGATCAAACTTGCATTGCTCGAGTTCGTCACTTTCCAACTTGTGTGCACTATCAGTTAGCTTTCAATTGCAATTATTATTACTCAGTATCAAGGGACAAATCTCTGAACCTGTTATAGTTTTCAACTACAAAAAAGGGATATAAAACCAGGTAAGGGTCTGGGAACCACCATGGCCCACAAAATAAGAACAGTCATCTAAGGATTGTTTTATGAGACTGAAAAGTATCTACTCGTACTGTCAATACTTATGTCAGTTTTGCATATAATTTGTTGAAAATACCAATTTTGAGTCACGTTAGGCTTTTCTAAAGGATGATAATTATGGGACAGTTCAGCACACACTTCTACAGGCCTAAAGATAAATATATATATGCCTGACAAAACTTGACCTAAATTTTACAAATATATCTAGCCACGCAAAGTTTAAGATAGTTAGACTAAGTATGAGCCCCAAGCCAGGATAAAGGTGTTAAGAGGGAAAATCAAATGTAAGATGCTGAGCTAAAACTGAACATGAGTTTGAAGAGGCTAGTGACAAACAGCAACTTCATAGAAACATGTAAAGAGTTGCAAATGATAAGCTTAGGGTAGCCCAAATTCCTTGTATACATACCATAGATTAGTGCCATATTGTGTTTTGCAAAGGCAATACCCTGCAAAAAGGTGTATCCGTGCCACCCCACCCTTGAGTTAAGGATGGTATGGGTATCATGCTCTACCAAAGTCGTAATTTCATCCTATGGTACCCAAGAGCAGCGCCCTATGCTACCATAAATCAAAATTACGAATATCATACTTACAAATATCTTCAAATTTCTCACACAACTACGCCAATATTACCTTCTGCATAGGCCCCATAAATACCCGAAAATAACCCTCAACGAGCGAGAGAGAAAGAGAAACGCAGATTCACCTGACGGAGAGTATCTGAGGAAGGTACTTACAGGATGCCCGAGCATGATGTACAGACGAAGGAGCCTACTGTCATGTTGATATAGGTAGTGCCTCTCTGATGGCAGTCGAAACATGTCCTATTAGGAGTCTGGGACCCTAATTCACGCAATATTTTCAGGTGTTTTTCATCCTGCTTCCTTCTGCTCGTAGCCATGTTTGGTTCGTCTGAGAATTCCAACGGAAATCGAGACAGACTCTTGAAAGATTGACCTCGGGAGAGAAGACGATTTTTTTTTATTTATCTATAATCTTATTCATTTTTATATTAAGTAAGTTGGTTTCTCTCATTTTATTCATATATATATATATATATATTTGACTACAATTTATTCTTAAACACTTGGATAAATAGCTAAAAGTAATGCATGGACATTGGAAATTTAATGTAGAATAAAATGTACCCTGTAAAATAACATAAATATGTTTCTTTATAAATATTATGAATATAAAAATTATTTTCTGGATATTATTTGCAGGAAATTCGCAAGGATAAAAATAGCGTATTCGAATACATACAAATTGTCTTCATAATTTTACATTCACTTCCACTTTCAGGTAATATATACGATATTCGTTATTATTATCATTATTATTATTATTATTATTATTATTATTATTATTACTTGAATTGAACTGTACAACAACAACTACTACTACTACTACTACTACTACTACTACTACTACTAGTAGTAGTAGTAGTAGTAGTAGTAGTAGTAGTAGTAGTAGTAGTAGTAGTACTTCTATTTAGTGTCAAATGTTTTAAGTTATCTTTAGCATAATTAAAGACTAGACAAAATAAATATAAAACCTGCAAAATACAATTTACTACACGTATAAAATTTAAAAAAAGTAATAAAGTCAATAATTCTTTGAATTTGTGATAACCTGGTGAGTTTAAAAATTGTATATGAAACTTGAATAATTAAAAATATTACAAATGTTAAATAAAAAAGTAGTCATAATAAAAAGAAAAAAAAAGATTTGAAGTTGTGATAATCAGCTGGTGTGAAAAATATCATTGGAACATTGGAACTGACATAAGGGCTGTTTACATCTACAGCAGCAGAAGAGAAAAACGACAGATTTTGTCAACAATTTTCGTTGGGTTCAGTCCCTTTTCGCGACCCTGTCTCGTCGCTTTTGCCCACAGTGTCACCTTTTTGAAGATATTTTGGCTGTTTTTGTCTCGTAGAAATAATGACCATGGGTGATTTGGCTCACAATAATACACCCGTTGCATCACTTGTGCTTCCAGTTCTTATTCGTCCAATTTTAGCTGAGGTAAGATTTTTCCTCTCTCGAATTTTAATTTATGTTGAGTGTAATTTGCATTACTGTTAATGTACTGTCAGTACTGTATCGCACTTCGATGGAGAATGGTCACTGGGGGTCGGCCAATTAAGGTACCCTAGAGTACCTCGGGTCAAAACCTGTTTTTGTGATAAGACTGTAAGTAGTAGAGTTGAATATTTCTTCGCTCGTCATTTTGTTATATTTAGAGTGTAATTTCATGTACTGTTCATGTATTGTGTGTAGTGTATCTCATTTTTATGTCAATGGGCTGAAGTAGGGGTCAGCCAGTCAGGTCACTCTGGATTACCTCAGGTCTAAGCCTGTTATTATAAGACGATAAATAACTGTGATAAGAATTTCCATTGTCATAATTTTATTCTGTTAGAATTGTATTTCATTACTGTTCCGCATTTCAATGATTAATCATAAAGAGGTTCGGCCAATCAGGGCATTTAGGGTTACCTCGGGTCTAAGCCTGTTAATGTGATATAAGATTAAATAGCTGACATAAACACTTCAGTTAAGATTTGTTTTTTATACCCCTCCATAATTCTCATTTATGCCTCGTCAGATAGTCTTTTGACATATGTGTTTACAACTCACGCCGTCCACTCCTGTAACACTGTCTTACTCTTGTGGTTTTGGCCCTCCTATCAGAGGTGCCAACCCTGCTCTGGCAGGCTTATTCTTCTTTGCTTCTTGATTTTTCCATATTTTGTACAATAACTGTCAACTTGGTAAGAATCACGGAAATAAATTTACGGTTAATTGTTAAAGACAAGATACTTTGGGCAGAATCAGAGAGACCGCTCTTCTTTATTTGAGAGACAAGCTCAACGACGGATTTTTGAAATGAGCCGCTCTGCTTTATAAACACACAAATTGACCTCATTAAAATACGTAACTAACCTAACCTAAATATGAAGCCTTACATACCCTAATAGGGTAAATATTAGTGTTTATACCACTGTGTGATTCGTTTTAGGAATCTGTCCTGTCACTTGTCTTTTGAGTAAACAGTTGTGACCTCAAATTTTTTACTCATAGCGTCATCTTTTTCATATTAACCTTAAATTTGCATGCGTGATTTTTACCAAAGTAACAGTTTTCCAGGAGTGGATGATGTGAGTTTTAGATGTATACTTCAAAGGATTATATTTCATAAGGTATACAGAAGAGTTTTGGAGAGGAGTATAAAACAAATCTCGACCCAGACTTCCTTTATCATAATTTTGTTTCATATTAAGAGTAATTTGATGCATTTTGTATTTAATGTGTGTAGTATGTCTCACTTCGAAGTCAGTGGGTTAAATTAGGGGTCTGCAAATCTGAGCACTCCGGTCTAAGCCTGTTATTATGATATGACAGTAAAGAGCCGAGGTAATAATTTCCCTTCTAATCATTTTATTTAAATTTTAATTTGATGAACTGTTTATAGACCAATAGTACTGTGTCGGACGTAGACGATAATTGGCCTTATTAAGGGTCATTGAATCAGGGCACTTAGGGGTTCCTCAGGTCTAAGCCTAAAAATGCAGCATGATGTAATTAGATTAGATAAATACTTCCATTCTCGTCATTTTTTGTTATTTTGATTATAATTTAATGTAGTGTTTATATACCATCAGTTACATGTTGCACTGAAGATATTGGGTCATAATGAGGGTCGGCCAGTTAGGACATTCCGGTGATAACTAAATACTAGCAGAAGATTTATAAGCAATAGTTGCATAAAGAAGGATGATAATTCATCATTTGTATGCTTCATCCAATGGTCTGGCATCTATGCACTTCATAACTTTTAAACCCCAGGTGATTTTTCCTAACTAGATTCATGAATGTAAATTACCCAGTTTTAGATTGCTGTTAATACTTAATAATACTTTGCTGATGAATGGCCCATATTTGGTTGATATGGGATTGGGGTAACAGGGACATGTCTGTTATTATAATGCACAGGAAATAATGTAACTTAAGGTGTAAGTTATGTATGGTATACATTCATTCATAGTTAGCTCAGTATGTTATTAATAATATATTTGTATTATTACTGTACTGTATGGCAGATCCGCATCTTTTGTGGTTTAAAGAAGTGCAGTTTTGAACGTATGTGGTTGGAAATAATTAATAAGAAGAGTCAGATAATTTTTTTTTTATTTTTCCCAGTAAATATAAATATAGCAACTTCTGAATGGTTTTCCATAGAATTTAAATTGTATTAATAATGAACTGTTATATGTGTCACAATTAGTCCCCATTCAAATTATGGTGGAAGCAGACATTTTACCACTTATCTACTGTGGCTCAACATAGAATTAAACTGTATTAGATGAAGTTTAAGTGCAGAATAATCTAGGCATGACTCAAATTATACAGGAAGTTGGGAATAGCTTATATGCAAAGTGCATAGTCATTTTTATTAGAGGGTATTGAACCCGATAAGGATTGGGGAGGCAGTTGACTGCATAAGAGACAGACCTACAATGCTTACTGAACCTAACTTACTTTATTTTGTTTACATTTGTCATATTTTTTCATAGAAGTGACTTTTTCAAAAAAGTATTGCTTACAATTCATTTTGCTATAAATTGCAAGCAATACTTTTTTGAAAAAGTCACTTCTATGATAAAATGATCTCACTAACCAAATAATCATGATTAATAATTCAGTTTTTACGTCACGAGCTCCCTTTTCTACTAAGGGCTAGGACGGTTGCCTTTTTGCGAAGGACTTGTTTTGACAGATGTAGTCGTTACCCTGAGTGTATGCCCTTACTAACCTCAGTCCGTGACGGAGCGCGAACCCTTGACCTGCCGCCTCAGAGTCGAGGATTCTACCATTTTGCCACAGAGACTACAACCAAATAATCTAGTCTTGATATATAATTTTTCAGTATTACAAGGCTCCTATTGTATGTAACTCCCAGAATTAATTTATTGTAAATAATACATATATTTATTCCTATCATTATGGGTGAGTGATGTACTTGTAAAAAAAGTACTGAAACTTACTTACATGGAAAAGTGAGAGACAGGGTATGAGTTTTAAAGAAAAATGCTGAAGTAGACAAAATGTATATATTAAGACAGTTAAAGCATCTGTAAATACTGTATTGGTCAAGGAAAAGCACGAGTGTTTTTACATAAATATTGCAGTAAAACAAAGGTCTTGTCATCGCTAAGGAGTGCTTGATGTATATATGGATGGTGTAAGGAGAGATGAGATGAATTATATGGGGCAAACCAGCTGTGGCTGTTGGCCCTCATGGCAGAAGACTCCTGCCCCCTTACCTTGTGAATGACCCAAGCTGGGTTTTGTTGGGAATTGTGGTAACCCTTTATTGATAAGGAGCTAAGAGGAGTGACTGAGGTATATTAACTTCTGGTGCTTTGACTTGTCCATCTTCCTTTCTAGGGAGATTGCAGCCATTCTAATATGTTGTTGTAATGAGTGATATGTAGCATTATAATGTGAGATGGAAAGCAAGTAAATGATATACAACATGTGATACTGCCCTGGATGCTGAATCTTATAGTAATCTGCAGAGTATGCTAGAATTCAGGAGTGTTTGTCTGGTAGGATGAAGTTCAAACATTGCAGAAATGAATGAAATCTTGAAATGTAATAGAAATTCTAAGATAGCCATGGATATTGCCGGGTTTTTTTGCAGAAGAACCTGTCTCCACGAAGCTTTTGGCTTTTCCTGTCAGGGCTGCTACTGTGAATCAATCATCTTATCACCCTATCACCTCCATCCTCTGTCCATCTCATAGAATTATTCTGTCCTTCCTTGTTGCAACTTGTCATGACCTTGTCTAGTGACTGAATTAGATGCAAAGTTGTGTTGTTGGAGGTAAGCCTGAATACAGTAGTACCTTCTTTGCAGGTGACCCTAGCTAGTGACTGAATTTATTGCTGTATAGTTGGAAATGTGCTTTTTGTTGCAAGGAATTAAGACATAAATAGAAAAGACTAAAAGGTGATATGGATGCAGCAGTATTGTGAAGTGTAAAAGCACTTCTTCATGTGTCACATTTAGTCCTCATTCGAAGGAAGGTTGTCACAGACTTGTTGGAGCTGGGGGATTAAGGCTGGATGCTCTTTGTAACTCAGCATTGAAATCGAATCCAGGATAGTCACTTCCCAACACGTTCTACCACTGAGCTACTTCTGCCCACAGTATTGGGGAGTGTATAGTAGGAGAAATTTAGAATGTAATGCATAGAGAAGTATGGTGGTGAGATGTTGTCGAGATGGAATTATGTGCTGGAAGGAAACTGAACACTGCATGTAGAAAGCAAGGGATTGAGACTGAGATTGCATGAAAGCAGGATGTTAGAATACGTGTAGAAAGCAAGTAATTGAGACTGGGATTGCATGAAAGCAGGATGTTAGAATATATAGTAGAAGAGAGTATGTGATGAGAGATGCAACAAAAATAGGGCCAGTTTGGTAGGAAAAAATATTTTGCTTAGAGAACAGTAAGCAGATAATGCATGGTAAAAGTGGACCACAGGGAATACTCTTAGTGGGAAAGCTTCGGGACAGGCAGAGGCCTTCCTTACAAATGCAGGGCTATTTGGCCAGGCTGCTGCTTAGGGAACAACTACGGTTGTGAATTATTTTCCTTGATGAAGTTGGGAGACTGGTAGTACACTGACAATCTTAGCAATATTCAATTACAGACAGAGTTACAGAGCCAATATTCAAAGTCACGTCCTTCATCAACCTTCAGGTGTAAGATGAAAAGCATGGGTCATGTTGAAAGACAAGCTTAAATAAGCCTTAGAGATATTTTTTTTTTTATTTTGTAGTTGTGTCAGTGGATTGGAATGCTTCAGTGTGCTGCATATGTGAAATAAAGGTGTAGACATTGGGGTTTGTAGGTTGCTTTAGAATGTCTAGTTTGCTTTACATTCCTTTGCTGGAATATAAGATGTAGAGTTTGGGGTTTGTAGGTTGCTTTAGAATGTCTAGTTTGCTTTACATTCTTTTGCAGGAATATACAGAAATTTTATATTGTGTTTGTTGTTGTAATCAAAGAGGAAGTTTATTAGCTTGAGGTAAGAAATTAGCATTGCCCTGATATTTCCGTTAAAATTGTGTGGGTATGTGTGCGTGCTTGTCTGTGTGAGTGCGTATATTTACCAAATTGTATTTCTCTGTGTTCATGAGAACGAGGCCTATGCTCATAACTCCCTGTCTCCTGGTCGTTCTTTGTGTGATTACCTAATTGTGTTTACGGGAAAGAGCCCAAAGCTCGTATCTTCCCGTCTCCTCATCGCTTCCATTTTATACTTAGTGATACTTATCATACCTGTCCTTAAAACTATGGATTGAGATAGCATTAGCTACCTCCTCACTTAGCCAATTCCAATTATCAACTACTCTTACACTGAAAAAGTATTTCCTTACATCCTGCAAAGAAGTTTTCTTACCAAGCTTCAAACTATGACCTCTAATTCTAGAGCCAGCCATATCAAAATATCGATCCCTATCCACTCTATCATAACCATGAAGGAATTTAAAGACTGTCACCATATCCCCCCTCACTCTTCTAGCTTCCAGTGATGGTAAGTCTAATTCCCTCAGCCTCTCATCATAACTGGCACCAGTTTCGTGGCATGTCTTTGAACTTTTTCAAGCTTAGCTATGTGGTTTTTCAAGTGCGGATTCCAAAAGGGGGCTGCATATTCGAGTTTTGGCCTCACATAGGTTACATAAATATTTCTGAACATTTCCTTGTCCATGTGCCTGAAGGCTACCCTTACATTCGATAAGAATGCATATGCTGCCCTTACTATGCCATTTATATGTATTTCTGGAGACAAATCTGCCAGTATGTTTACTCCTAGATCTCTCTCATTTTCTGTCTCTTGAAGTTGTACTCCAGCCACCGAGTAGTCAAGCTTGGGCCTTCTTGCACTTGTACCCATTCTCATTACCTTACATTTTGAAGTATTGAATTTCATTAGCCACTTTTCTGACCACTCATGCAGATTATTTAGATCCTCCTGAAGTTCTCTACCATTGTTCTCGTTTTCTACTTTCTTCACAATCTTTGTATCATCTGCAAACATATTCATGAATGAATTTACAGACTCTGGTAGGTCATTTACATATACAAGGAACAAAAGTGGCCCTAAAACTGAACCCTGTGGAACTCCACTACTAACTCTTCTCCATTCAGACACTGAGTGTCTTACTCTAACCCTCTGTTCCCTTCCTTCTAAGTAAGTTTTTATCCATTCCAAAACATTTCCACCTATTCTAGCCATTGATTGCAGCTTCCTAATAAGTCTCCCATGTGGAACAGTGTCAAACGCTTTCTGGAAGTCTAGGAATATGCAATCTGCCCAGCCCTCTCTTTCCTGTAAGATTTGGCTTACCTCATCATAAAATTCTAATAAGTTTGTTACTGTTGATCTACCTTCTCTGAAGCCATGTTGCCTCACTGACAAAAAGTTGAAGGATTCCAAGTGAAGAGAGATATGTTTCCTTAGTAGTTTCTCCATAACTTTGCAAACTATGCTGGTCAAGGAAACTGGTCTATAGTTCAGAGCCGTATCCCTCCTTCCCTTTTTGAAGATAGGTATCACATTTGCTTGTTTCCAGCATCTTGGAATCTCCCCCGACTCCAGTGACTCCTTAAATATGATACTTAGTGCCACTGACATTGTGTTTGCGCATTTTTTAAGCACATGAGGGGATATGTCATCAGGACCTGTAGCTTTATGAACATCTAAATCCATCAGCGCTTTGCATACCTCTGTGGCTGTAAGGTTGATGTTCTCTAATACCGGCCCTTGAGCTTCTATCACTGCAATCTGAGGGGGTGGGGTATTTTCTACTGTAAATACTGACTGAAACTCCTTGTTCAATTCTTTGCAGATCTCTTCATCCGTCTCAGTGATGCTTCCATCCGCTCTCTTTAGCCTTAAAACCTGTTCTTTTACCTTCAGTTTTCCTCTGATAAAACTGTGTATTTACTTGATTGTGTTCATGAGAAAGAGCCCTATTTAATTACCTAATTG